>CABHPR010127793.1:0-17405 GCA_902168415.1 Peromyscus melanophrys
GAACTGGAGGTCTAGACAGCTGTGAGTTACCCAGCTCCTCAGGCTTAGCGGTGAGCCCCACCGAGCCATCCCGTCAGCCCTAACGTACATTTCTAAACATTGTTGATGGAAAGTGTGGTTTCTCATGGTCAGGAAAGATTTGGGAGATTAGCTGTCGTTAAAATCAGGGTCATGAAGACAGAAAGCTTTTTTCAGCCTTTGCACAAGAGCCCATTAATGTGACATGACAAAAACCTAGATTTAGTGTCTCCTTGGTTATTTTAAGCAGGAGCACACAGTTAGCACAGAACCCCACTGACCCCCCGGGCCTGTGGCCAGAGGTCAATTCCCAGGGGTTTCTCCATTTTTCTTTCTTCCCTCTGTGGTGCTTTCTGGAGTCTGGTCCGAGAGCTGCACTCTGGGGGCAGCTTGTGACGGGTGGAGGCCTTGGTGCGAGTGTGCAGGGTCTGAGTAACAGAACTCCTCCATATTGTGCTTCCTCAGCAGGGAAGAGTGAACGCGGCTGTTTATTCACAGGTCTGGGAGTCTCTCACTCTCCAGACCCTGTGGTTTCTTGTCTGCTGTCCCTTATCCCAAATAAGTAGTCTCAATTCTCAGAAGTGATTACTGCATCGCTGGAAAGGAATGTGGGAATCTTGCCATTCCACCCCTGTCTCTCCCACTTCAGTGAAATAGGCGGAAAGGGGAAGACAGACAGCTCTCACTTCCTGTCGCTTAATATCTTGGCTAGTTTTTTTGTCCCAACATTGTGACAGAATTGGAATGACCAGAAGACACGTGGCCACCCATACCTCTGACTCTAGGACCCACAGGCTCACATTCTGCCTTTGAGGGTCTTGGTCCTCCATCATCTGAAAGTGCCTATGGGGAGTAAAATGTTCCCGTTTATGGAAGTAGCACGTTAACAAGCTGGAGGTGACAAGAGGTTCTCCTCATTTACGTTAGACTCTGTGATTGGTAGCTTTGTCACATGGCCCCGAATGCACTTCCTCTAAAAGGTTTTCTCAAGTTTCGTCACCTTGCGTGACTCTAAGCTTTGCCTGCTGTTAGTCAGTAGAGTGGCAGCCTCAGGAAAAGCTACCATCGAGTCTTCGTGGGTCCCTCCATGCAAGTGATGCCTTTGACCCAGAGACAGAGCAGTGTCACTGTGGCCAACATGACGCATCCTTTCTTCAACTAGCCTAGTGTCGACTCTGAATCTGGAGCCCACCCAGGCCATAGAGGCACCTTCTGGAAGTGCCACAGAGTGCCTCAGGTGCGCGTTCAGAGTGTGCTTTACAGAGAAGTTACTATTAGAACCCTTTGTGCATTGCTGCCCAGACGCCTGCAGACATAGGTGAATGAAACATGCTTGCTGTCCCAGCACAAACAGTAAGCATGACTTTATTTCCATGGCCTCCTTCTGTTGGTGGAGAAACACAGTAGTAACCAGAGCAACTCCATGCTAGGAGCCTGCCTGCCTTCTAAGAAGGTAAGCTTTATAGTAAGTACAGCAGGTCCCCAGCCACTAAGTCGGATGCCAGAGCTTACACTCAGCTCACTGTTTGAGATCCAGAATGGGATTGCCCACTTGTGTGTGACAAATGGGGGCCCGTGAGACACCTGTGCTACAGTCCTATGTAGGTAGCAACGATGTCCGGACCAGCTAGCACCACACTGTTGTGTCTTCTCCTTTCTCTGCCTCAGCCTCCCCCACTGTCACACTCCAGGGCCAGCAGAGCAGGGAGTGGTCAGTGAAGTGGCGGGGAGGTGGCTCCCCACCTGGGCAGCAGATAAACAGGAGATAGCACTGAGGTGTTAACCTCTTATGAGTTGATAGGAAACAAGAGGGACTGTGGGCACCATGTGAGACACGGTTTCCAAGTCATGGTATGTATCTATGTCCCCTGGGGACTTGCTGTGGTCCCAGGCACCCACCCAGCAGGTCTATGGCTTTGCATTTCCACCAGGCTCCTAGGGTTCTGCTGCTCCGTGGCCCTGTCCGAGTGAGAAGAGTCTCTAAACAGAGGGTCGGGTGTGAGAGAGGTGAGCAGGGGGTGAGAACTGTATTCTACCTTATGTGGTTCTCTGCAAAGAACTGAGGAGGGATGGGCAGAAGCAGGACAGTGAGTGCTAACCCGTTACTGCGTGGAGACAGTGATGAAGAGTGCTGGGGACAGGGACAGGCTAGATGGCCTCTGAAGAGCCGGAAACCAGATGTCACCTCTGCCGGATGGATGGATGGATGGATCAATGGATCAATGGATCGATGGATGGATGCATGCATGGATGGATGTATGGATGGATGCAGTTTGAAGACGTGTGCCTGTCATAGCACAGCAGGAAATCTTGAATCCTCTCATCCTGGGAACAGTGTGTTAGCGGGGTACCTGCCTGCTCTCTTGGTACACCAGGGCCTTCTGCGGCAGGGGACAAGGTGACAGGGCTGAAGGTCTCCGCTCAGCAAAGCAGTGAAGAGCCAGGCTCTGCCCGGAGCTAGCCATGCCCACGAGCACTTACCTTTGTAACTTAATATCCTCTCATCTTGCCAGACATGGTGGCCCCTGCCTGTGATCTGAGGACTTGGGAGATAAGTCACAGGAAGGTCAGGAGTTCAAGGTCAGCCTGAGCTATGTGAGACCCTATTTTGGGAAAAAAAAAAAAAAAAACAGGCCACAGCACTCCTCACCCCCACCCTGCCAAAATCAATAAAGTGAGGAGAAAGCAAGGTGCTAGAAGCTGGATAAAACTGTTTGTCATCTGTAAAATACACAGTGTCATTCCAAGGCAGTGATACAGAAATGCGTAACATCGCAAGCAAAGTCCAAAGGTTGTGTGGTGCCTATTACCTCTGCAACTTTGGACATGTAACTTCCCCTCTCAGGATCTCACTACCCTTCCCCATGTGCCATGGAAATAGTAGAGATGCCTCTCATGGAGGTTACTAAGAGAATACAATGGGTAATGCACTCAGCTCTATACCCAGCGCAAAGCATCACTCAACACAGGAATTCATGTTGGAAGGGAAGCCAGATGCCAGATATCTAGAGGGAGGGGTCTGCACTGCACCCACGGGATTTTTGCTTCTTCGTCATGCTTGGTGAGGAGGCAACGCCAACCCCAGCCAGAGGAGCTGGTCTCAGGTTCTGTATGCAAATTTGACTCAGAAGAGAAGCTTTGGAAGTCACTGGTGGTTACTGTGTCCTGTGGGGACTACCAGGGAGGGTGAATGGGCTACATTTCCGGGGAGGTGACGTGTGCTTTCTGTATTTGGTCGGTTTCCTTGCAGAGTGAAGGCAGCGGGGCAAACCAACAGGGCTGCCTGTGTCCGTAACCTAATGCGATATGGGGCTGTCGTGAATCGTGTGGTTGGTTTCTGTCTTCAAGGGAACTGTGCCGTGATTAATCACTCGGTGGACTTCGCTCACGAGCGATGTTTTGTCTTCTCTTCCAGATGAGCACAATGCCAGGACTGCCCACTCGGCCCTGCTTTTACGATATAGACCTTGACACAGAAACAGAGCAAGTTAAAGGCTTGTTCTGATGGAACAACACTCGCACAGGACCTGAGCCAGGTGGGCAGCTGTGATTTGGGTCTTGTTATCAACTCACATGCTTTCTTGTGTTGTTTTCCTCATGTTTATTGTAAGTGTGCTCAAATAAGTCAATTGTTTCCTAGGTTGCTCCAAGTTCATACCTAATAGCTGCCTGTGACTTGGGTCCCCTCCCCAAAGTGAACATGCCCCCAGTGTACCTGGACTTGAGTCCAGTAGAAGTTAGATCGTACATTCTCCTGTTATGGACTTAATTGGAGTGCTTTTTGTCTCATGACAAAGGCTAGTGTCGGCCGTCATTTAAGACTAGCTTCCTCCCTTACTACCGCACATCTCGGTACAGAGTTATAGTTGTGTTAAAGAAGCCTTGGGTTTATTTCCCAGGGCTGCCGTAACAAAGTGCCATGGACGCGTGGGTTAGAACAGAGCTGTGTCCTGTCCTACAGGCTGGAAGTTCAGGGTCAGGGTATCCGTTGAGCGGGTGTCCTGTTCCCTCCGAGGGAGGCCATGGCATATTCACCACCACTTATCGTGTCCCCACCATCTCTGCCTCTTCAGTTTTCTCTTCCTTCTCCCTCTGTGCTTCTGCCCTTCTGGGGTCTTCTCTTTTTCACCTTTTTCTTTTTTAGTTTGTGTGTGCGTGTGTCGTTGTGGGTGATCTTCAGATTTTGGATTATTTTTGTTTTGTTTTGAGATGAGACCTCACTAACTAGCCCAGGCTGGCCTTGAACTCATGATCCTCTTGCTTCACCCACCCAAGTGCGAGGTTTATGAGTATCCACCACCATACCTAGCACTTTGTCCTCTCCCACTGAGAACCCCAGGCAATTCGATTCAGGCTCAGATAAAGACATCATCTTAACTTGATTACTCTGCCAAAGGCCCTGCTTCCAAAGGCAGTCATGGAGTCCTTGTCACAGGTGCCCAGGGGCAGGGTTCCCACATACCTTTGGGGCAACGCAAGTCAACTTTTGACTAGGGTTGGACTCTTTTGCCCCTGGAAAGCCACATACAGATGGACAACAGGTCTTCCTTGAGACATAGGATATTAGAAATCTTTCTGGATTCTGGTCACTCAGTTTAAGAAAATAGGGCTTTAATCTATGCTTTTTAGGTCACTCAAAGCTGGGGAGTGTGGGCCTCATTCCTTGTCCATCCCATGGTATTAAGGCAATACCTGCTGGCTTCTGGCTTGCCCGCCCATATAAAGAAAATGACCACATTTCCAACGTTCCTGCCTGGAACTCCCAAGCAGAAGTTGTAAAGGTTTTGGGTCTTCCTTTACATCCATACATCAATGTGTCCTCACCGTATTCCCAAGGTCCAGTCTTCCCTTAAACTTTCTCTCAACTCTCTCCCTTAGCTCAGAACCTCTCCTTCTCGGCATCACACTATGTTCTGGGCCTTTGGGTGGTCTTGTTTAACCTGAATAACCTTCAACACCTCTGAGTTGGGACCCTAATTCCCATTTCCTTTGATTTCAGCACTAATAGTTTTATAGGGTTTGGGGGAGCTGATGTCTTGGGGTGAGCTCATGCGTGAGGGAATGAAAGGAGAGCCTCAGATCATGCTCAGGAGCTATCCAGAGTTCTGCTGTTGTAATTCATTTTAGGTAGGGTCTCCCATGGACCTGCAACCTGCAAAGGAAACTAGACTTCATGGCCAGAGAGCCCCGGGGTTCCTTCTGTCTCCACCTCTCCAACCCTGGGATTACAAACACACACCACTAGACCTGGAAATTTTCATGTGCAGGTTCTGGGGATCGAACTCAGACCCTCGCGTTTGCAAAGCACTTTACTAATTAAGCCATACTATCCCAACGCCCCCTTTGGTGTTTTGAGTTTGGAGAGGTTCCTTGTTTGGTTTTGATTTTGGTTTTCTTCCTAGAAGATTTTTTTTAACTGAACAGTTATGATCTGGACTCTGATAAGAAAGGTAAGCAGCCCCTGAAATGGACTCACGGTGAACTGAGGGGCAGAATAGCTGCTCTCATGCTGTGAGTGGTATTTCTTCACTGCCTGTGTGTGTTTGCTGCTGAGAAGCAGGGGCTGTTGTAACTTGCAGCCACAGCCATGAATTTCATCTTCATCATCCTCGGAAAAGAAAACCCCAAGAAGGGCATCAGATGAGCCGTTGAACAAAGGAACCCAGGACCTTGGATAACAGTGCTATTTCGGTCCTCTGTTGTGTTGTTCTGTGTGTTGAAGTGCCCAGCTAGGCCTTGGGAAAATAACAGTATCATTCCTTTTAAACCAAAAGTTGAACCTTGCCCTAACTAATTTCTTTTCATGTCGAGAATCCTATATGGTACATATCCGTCATTTGTCTCCATAACAAGTGTGTATGAATCTCTGGTCTCTAATGAAGAGTATTTTTCCCAGACTTTTGGTCCGTTTTCATTTGTTCTCCAAGTAGGTCATATGAGCCCAACGATACCTTAATTATTGCCATTAAGACTGAGGTCATGCCAAGGATGTGCCCTTGTCTGTACCAATGCATATACCTAAATAAATTTCTTGTGACTTAACCTATATGTTCCCTGGCAAGCATCCCTTCAGCTTTTATCTGAAGATGAGGCAATCCAGGAACGGTGGCTCAAGCTGTTAATCCCAGCACTCTGGAGGTAGAGGCAGGAGGATCAGGATTTCAGGGTTATCTTGACTACATAGTGATCACCCCAGGCTAAACAAGACCCTATCTAAAACTAACACATAGGGAGCTAGAGGGATGGCTCAACACTTAAGAGCACTCGCTGCTCTTGCAGAGGACCCAAGTTTGGGTCCCAGCACCTCTATTAGAGGGGCTCACAACTACTTGTAACCCTAGCTCCAGGGAGATCTGCTACCCTCTTATGGACAGACTGGGATGGGGACACACTCACACACATACACTGAATCTTAAAATATATAATTAAAAGGAGCAGGGGGCCTGTGGTAATCATCTTCTGACATGCCAGGTACTGTGCTCAGCACCTTGCACTCAGGGTTCCAGCACCTGCAGCAGGTGTTGTCCTAGTAAACCTTAGAGGCTTCAGGAAGATCGGTCCTCTGCATGGTCACGGAGAGGTGGTGTCTGAGGGTAGTCTGCATATAGCGAGCATGTGTGATTTTGCCGTACCAGTCAACTAGCACGGAGAGATTCAGCCAGCGAGGTATTACGTGTCATGACTGTGACCACACAGACCCAGAGAGGTCAACACACTGCCCAGCTAATGGCGACAGAAGCCAAACTCCAAGCCAAATTAGCCAGCTCCCAGTGTGACACAGCCCTCACACCTCATTCCCCTACATGAGCTTAGGCCCATTCCAAAAGATGCTATCAGCTATCAGCTGGTGAGTACATTTGGGTTCTTTTTAAAATAACCAAAGATAAGTACTTGGATATTCAACTCAAAGCTCGAAGTTTATCGAAACTCGGTGTAACAGGACGGCAGCACGGTGGGACTGTCTCTCACCTCACCCTCTGCCGGAATGGCATTGCTTCTCATCTATCCAAGGCTGCTTGCTGTCTTGTGAAATGACTAAATACCCTTCTAGGCTGGCTGGGCAGTAGTTCAAAACCCATCATTTGACCCTGCTGGAACAATTGACGCGGGCTCTGGTGTCCCCAGATAAAAGCTCTTTACAAATAACCGTTCCCTCTCCGCGGCTCCTGTGTGCTGCTCCTGTAAACATTTTTCCTGTTTCCCGTGCCTCTCCAGCGTGGCCGTCCAGGACTACTTCTGTCAATACCCAGAGGTCTGTTAGCCCTTGAAATGCATAAATAAAGGACGTTTCCTCCTGGACAAGGCTCCAGCATCTCGAATACACTGTCAAACTTTATCGCCACTGATCGTTTTACACCTTCAGCTGCAGCAGTGCGGTCACCATCCTTCAAGGAATACGGTGGGGACTTGCACCTGTGCCCCACCAGGGAAGAAGGGGAGCTGATGACTACTTTCCTTCCGCTCCCTTCTCGCCTTTCCTGCCTCCCTCTCTTTCCCTCCAGGAAACGTCGTGAGACTAGATGTGAACGTGAGCTCCAAGGAGTCGCCAGGACTTGAACTCAGCCTCTTTTGTGAAAAGACTTCCCTGTAATTCTTTTGCCGTTGTTTGCGTGAGGTGTGACTCATTCTTTTGGATGTCACTAAATAGAAATCTTTCAAATAAGTTGGGGCCTCGTGAAATCCATCCTGTGCTTGGAGGTGTTTGTGTTAAGGGGATAGGGTATTGTGCTCCTCTCTCATCTTCTGGGTTCTCATTCTCAGCCTTTATCATATTTCTAAACCCTACAAATGCTCTGCACAATAAAGTCTAGCAGACTTCCTGAAAAACCCAAGTACCCTCCCTCCAATCTGCTGTACAATTTTTTGTTTTGTTTTGTTTTTTGTTTTTTCGAGACAGGGTTTTTCTGTGTACTTTTGGTGCCTGTCCTGGATCCCGCTCTGTAGACTAGGCTGGCCTTGAACTCACCGAGATCCACCTAGCTCTGCCTCCCGAGTGCTGGGATTAAAGGCGTGTGCCACCACCACCCGGCTCTGCTGTACAATTTTTAGTACCCACTGGGATCCACTCTGGTCCCACTGTAAACTCTAGTATTTTGCCAGAAGCTTCTTTTCTAGAGTTGCACCTAAAGAAAGAATGCCACCCCAGCTCATTTTGTCCCTAATTGAGGGCAAAAAATTTCCAAAAGGCTTACTGACCAGAAGCTACTCTCAAGTCCGGTGGCCGCATACTTGCCTTTCCATGGACAGACCTGCGCAACCCCAACTCCCACATCAAAGGGGACCCCGGGGTAGCGTCTCAGCCCCATGATTTGGGTTTTGAAATTTTATCTTTTGCTCCGCCACTGCGGTAAACATACACTTATTCTTTCCTCTCTTCCAGGCAAGGATCATAGCAGCCCTGGATATTCAATCCTTTCTGGCATCTAATGACTCCTACAACTAAGTCCTCCTTATCTAGCTTAGGTACCAACTGTGACCCTCTTAATTCCCCTTAAAGGGAACTTTGGGGGCACAATACACTTACTGAAATAGAGTATTTCATACATATTTTGAACTGGGGATGTAGATCAATGGTAGAACACTTGCCTAGCATGAGCAAGGTCCCAGAGTCCATCTCCAGCATCAGGGAGCAGGGAGTGTTTCATATATTCACCTTCTACACTATGTTCCCCGTGGGTAAACCTCCAAGGTTGTTCCTCCCTTTAGAATAATAAATAATTCATTTTTACATTTCCACCTCAGCTGCTGGCCCCCACCTCTTCAGGTAGACTTTGCATGTTTTTGCCAGCCCTTCAGCTTTACCTTACATGTCTAATGTTGTGGTACATGCCTGTAATCCAAATCCTGGGAAGGCAGGAAGGTTGCAAGTTCAGGCTTGGGCTACACATTGGTCCCAGGTCTCACAAAAAGAAAAAAGAAAAAAAAATGCGGAACACAGACTCTTCTCTATACACAAGACCATAGGGCTCGCCAACCGGTTTTCCATTTCTCGCCTCAGCAACCAGGAAATTCTTACCACACTCAGGGCATCTCCAGCCCACAGAGCCACCCCTCCTCTGCCCAGCAATGCCGTCCCTCCCCAGGACTCACTGACCACTGCAGTGAGGCTGCTGTATCTTTGAATAAAGAGCCAGGGCCTTTACTAGACAGCCCTCTTAACGTGCCCTGTTTTCTTTTCATTCATGTTTGTTATACTTGCCGTGTTTCTGGTTTCTGTTTACTCCCCTGACTTAGACGGTGATGTTGAGGGGTATTTGATGTTCTGTCTTCCTCTCCATCACTGTCTTCTGTCTTTAAACTGCCCGGACATCTCCCCTGTCTCCAGACTGCTCAGTTATCTGTGGGAGGCAAATCTACCCGACTTCAACAGAATGAAATCTTTTGGCCCACAAATAAATCCCTCCGTGTATAAACTCAGATGAAAGGCTGCATACTGGCATTTACATTTTTCCTGGAGTGGGAACATGTTTTCTTCTGGGACTTAGATGTTTTGCTTGGTTTTGTTTTTCCAATGTAGTCTGATCACTTTCTGTTTCTAAAAGACTGCAAAGAGCTGGGCATGTGGTCCATGTCTGTAATCCCACAGCTTGAGAGGTAGAGGCCGGAAGATTGGGAGGCAGGCCTAGACTACATACCAACTTCAAGGCCAGCCTGGGTTAGATAAAACCCTATCAAAAATAAATGAATAAATTTTTAAAATGTTAGAGAATTCAAGATCTGCCAAAAATCATAACATTTTTTGAGAAGGCAACAAATTGTTGAAAAACCCAGGGTCTGTTCATTCCTATCTTCTCCCAAGTGCATTTTCAGAACTTGCTGTCTGTATTAAACAGGAACAGAAATCCAAGACAACCGGATTGTTAATCTGAAGCCTATAACAGTCCCAGGATCCTACATATTATACAGATCCAAAATCTGCAAGTCATGGAAATTCTGGAATGTCTTGGGAAGTTCAGGGGTCACCTTGTGGTACAGCACTAACTCATGGTTATGGAGCGCTACATCTGATTCTCCCTGTGTATATGTGTGGGGTTCATGTTTATTAGGGGTACATATATATGTGCAAATATACATGCACATGTGTGGAGGCAAGGAGACAACTCTGGGTCTCATTCTTCAGGTGCTATAGCAGTTTTGACAGTCTCCTACTGGGCTGGAGCACTCTAAGGCTGGCTGGTCAGGGAGCTCCAGGCATCCGCCTGTCCCTGCCCTGATTCTCATTTCTCACACAGGAAACATCCCACCCAGGAGCCCTAGCCTTGGCTTATGAATGGAGCCATTTCTCCGCTCTTGGGTTTTCTTTAAAACTATGGCACAAGTAAGAGTTGGATACCGGAGGATACAGGCAATTTGGCTCTGAGACGTTTTTTTCCCCTATTTTTCAGGCTCTTAGCTCTTTGCTGCAGTTGGAGAAGAAAGTGAATTTTGAAATCCGCTTGTTATGCAATGCTGGGGAAATCGTGAGACAGGCCAAAGACTGCTTCCTCCTTCGAGATGAATTCTGTTCCCGGCCAAGCCGCGTTCCGCAGAAGGACCTTCGCCACCACTGGAGGACGCCGAGCTCCTCTCGGTTCCTATAGAGTTCACATCATTTCTGCTGCTTAGACTTTGGAGTGTTTATTTTACGGGGACTGGGGAATTACCAGAGTGTGAACTAAAAGCTGGAGTTCTCCTCTCTGGAGTTTCCTCGTTTGTCGTTTTTTTTTTAATTCTCCTTTCCCCCTGTGTTGGGATGGGATGCCAGGCCTCCTCGGCTTGCACAGCCTCTACTGCTAAGCTGTCTCTTTATTTTTGTCTTTGAACTGAAAATAAACATGTTTCTAGAAAACCACCCAACTAGTTGTGTTCAGTGCCGAATAAAACCGCTCTCCGGATGTCGCTGTCCGAGTGGATCTTGTGGGATGTCACCTGGGAGATTTGTGGAGGAAATTGCAGGTACGTTTGGCACTATCAATGACAAGAAAACAATCACACAGAGAGAAATGTCTGGGCAGCTAAGCACTTCTGACTATGGAAGGTCAGCCGGTCCCTGGGAACAAGGTGTGCTATCTATGCACAATGGCTTTCAGGTCCCAGGGAAGTCGCTTACCTAATACAAGCCTACAAATTTCTTCCACCATGAATGAATCTCAATGGCCATTCAACTCTCTGGGCCTACAGGGCTAGGAGAGTGCCTCTGAAAGGTCAGGTGATCGGCAAATGTTTTTCCTTTGGCCCAACTGAGTGCAAAGGGAGAACGTTCTCTGCCCTGTTCCCTACTTTTTGACCCTTCTTTGTCTCTTTTTCCCCCTTGCAATAATATAAAATTATGTAAAACTTAAAACAAAACCGAGGATTCAGAAACAGACAATACGTCGTTGTGCTTCTAAGCAATATAAGTAAAATTGTCACCATAAATATCCTAAATCACCCGAGGCACAGGATCCTTCCAGTATGCCCTTACGGTGCCCACTCCAGTGACCCTGCTTGGCCCACAGTGTGTCTTTATGCACAGTTTAGCTTGTTCCAAAACACTGTTTGAAAACTGGAAAGTCCACTCAGAGTGCCTCTCCCGAGTGTAATTTTGCCTAGCGATTCGAAGGTACCCTTCCTGGTCTCTGCTCTTTCTTGGGGAGTCCACCGCTCCACATTCACACTTACCCTGTCTCCTCAGTACTTAAACCTATGTGGTGGTCGGTTCTCCATGGAACGCACTCCGAGAGCAGTAGCTGACTGTAAGCTGCTATGTAAGGAGTCCCCTCATCATACGGCCAAATATACATATGCTTTTAAAGCATAAGCCAAATATAAATCCCCTTTTTCATTAGGTCCCTTTGTCAGGAATATAGTCACAAGAGGTTACTAATCCAATCTTCTATGTAGGAAAACACTTCGGAGTCTCATTCAAGAGCTAAGCAAAATGTCCCGTAACTCACCAATTTCCTAAAAGCGGGTTAATGGCCACAGGCCTGGGCCACCATCATTGGATACTGCAGAAGAATCAGAGTAATCTAAACTGTCCCTGTTCCTGAAGGGCCAGATTCCCCACCTCTTGTCACTGTTTGTGGGCACTCTGTGTTCTGAATAGAGGACATTCGTGTAAAACAGACGCGGAGATGGATTTTCCAAGGGGACATTCGTGATGACAGTGGCTGAGCCTTCCTTAACGACTCAGTTGGGGACTTGCTTCCTGAAACAGAAGAAAGGAAAGGATACAGAAAAGATGTCACTCACTGAAACAAGACCACAGTTGAGCCTTCAAGAGGAACACAACATCAAATGCTTAGCTACTTTATCTTCCTGATCTCAGCTTGTGAGCTGGGTCCTCATGTCCTCCGTCCTCTGTGGCAGCTCCCCAAGTCCAGGGTGCAGCTTCCAAATCTAGCATTGCTTTGGTGAGTCCAAGGCTATGGGTACTCTAGTGGTCTGCTCCATGACACAGCTCTATTTATCAGGCCCATACATTCAAGCTAAGTTTGCCCCATATGTGGTGTTAAGTACCTGGGCAATTAACAGTAGACCCTTCCCTCCAAGCGTTTGAACTAATTTTTGCTTATACACAAGCTTTACAATTTTTAGAAAAGCTGATCTTAAGATTATCTTCATTAGAATACCTGAGATCCTTGCTAAAAGTGAAACTTTTGCTGGGGACGTAACTTGGCTAGCAGCATGCCTGCCAACCATGCAGGAAGCCCTGGTTCCATCCTCAGCACCACACAAAACCAGCACTCAAGAGGTAGAAATAGGAAGGTCAGAAGGTCAAGGTCACCTTCAGCTACATAGAAAGTTTGAGGCTAGCCTGGGCTACATGATACTGTCTCAGAAAAAAGTGATAATTTCCTCTTGTTTTTTGGGGTTTGTTTTTTTTTTATAAACCATCTGATTCTGGGGTTTGCTCCTTAGGTTCTGTATTTGAACACATGTTTATTATGTGATTATTCTCCAAGCTAAAGATTAAGAATTAACCTGACCTCCACTTTTGTATCATCACTGAGCCAGCACAATGCTAAACACACAGGAGGTCTAAGTAAATACTCCTTGAAAGGCTGAATGATCATTGATGGCAGCAATCTCTGGCCCAGTGCCAACCCTCTGACAAATGTCCCTCGTCCAGCCCTGTCAATCCCTCCCTCCCACTCAGAGTCAAGCCACTCAGCTGTCTCCCCCACCGTCTTTCTTCCTCTGACTCTCAAGCCCCCCAAGTTTCATTCTTTCCCATGTTTTTGGCATAGGGTCTCCCTGTGTAGATGTGAATTCACTATGTAGACCAGGCTGGCCTGTGACGTGAGATTCTCCTGTCCCTGCCTTCCCGGGCTGGCCACAGCCAGCTCCGAGTTTATTTATGTGACCTCTTAGGAAGGTTCATTTGACAGCAATGGAGAGATGAGGTCATCTGGCGCTCCCTTCCCTGAACCTTGTCTAACAAGCCACCAAGAGCTGAGTACCCACTCAGACAAGACATCAACACAGCTTGGAGGATTTAAAAAAAAAAAAGAGCTGAGGAAGGGTTCCCCAGAAATGGCTCTAGAAGCCATGAAGGGGAGTGGGGGTAGAAGGAGCTGGTCCAACAGAGGGCAAGGCTTTGCACCTACCAGCCAGGAGGTTCCCTCCAGGCTTTGAGTTCAGGTTTCATAAAAATCACGCTCTGTGGTTAGGCTTCCAAAACCATCTAGCTGGGCCTCTTGAACGGCTTTAAAGAGCCAGACGTTCAGATTTGTTGTCACAGATTCATCTCGTGATTAAGATGAGACCAAAGGCAGGTTGGTTCCAGAAATGGCCCGCACCCGTCTCTGTGTTTTGGGACAGTCCAGCTCTGAGGAGAGCAGTGTGATGCTGTGCCCTTCCCTGAGGCTACGGTGTTTATGTAACAAATCAGCTCAACTTAAATATTTCTCATGGCGCGGTCAGAACTGCAGACCTCTGCCCAGCAGATCCACATGAATGTCATGTGTTTATGCAGCCCTGTGTGGGCATCTGTGTTTATGCAAAAGGACCCCAAGAGTTCAAAGCCAGTTAATAACTTTAATCATACATCATGCTGCTTACGTGCTTTGCTATAAAGATGGCGAAGAGGCAATTTCTCAAAACCATCAGACTGATTCTATTTGCCAGTATGCTTCAGAGCAGAGCCATTTAATGAATGTGTGTTTGGCAAAGTCTTACAATTAAGGAATTTTTCTTCCTCGGTAATTGCATGAGTCCTGATAATTCTCCTCTAAGTCAGCCTCCTGATGAGCCTCCCGCCCTGATAGAGACAATGTGTACCAGACAAAGAGCAGAGACAGGGACGGTGAGAGAACACGCAGGCTCTCCTGGGTTCAGGACAAGCCAACTAGGCAAATGCTTTCCAATTCCAGCATAGAGCTCGGAGCCAGAGGAGTTTACAGGGACCAGGGGAACGACATTCTACATAAACTACCCCTCCCGCCAAGTGTCAGATGGTGCCTTGAGGACCTCGAAAATTTGAATTCCCAGAATATCAAGTACCCTCCAACCTCAAAATGTGAGTGCAGAGATTATTCCAAAGCCGAAAAGAAATTATTTTTCAATTATTCATGCTACCTAGCTCATCCTTCGAACAGATAATTGAAGTAACTGTAAATATGTATAAACAGAAGTGACAGGAAAGGAATCATCCACAGCAAACTACAGATGGACAGAAAAACCCACTTAAGTGCTAAATAATTAGGGAGGCCGGGAGCCAAGGATGACGGGAGGCCGACCGTGGAGGGAGTGCTGAGCTGGGACAGGGCTGGAAGCAGTGGGTGGAAGTGGTCTGCTGGAGAGAGGGACCCACAGGCAGAGCAAGGGGGTGTAGACGCAAGCCCCGGAGCCAAGCGTGTACAGGGAGAGAGCAGTCGGCAGAGGGGTCTGGTTTCTGACAATTCTGAACTCTCAGAGGCAGAAGTGACAGACAGGGCCTCTTGACAAAAAGCAAGTGCACGCTGTAGGAGACATCTCCGCTGCCCAGCCTGGATGGGCTACAAAGACTGCAGAGCAGTACAGAGTTTCTCAGGAGGAATGACCGCCCCGGCTCTGGCTCTGCCCTATTACTGGTGCATGTTGGCTTCGTGTTTCAGATTACCAGTACAGAGCACTGTGAATATTCTGAACCCAAAGGATGGAGCATGTGACTTGTTTTTTTGTTTTGTTTTCTAATTTCACAGAATTGGTGATTGAACCCAGGGCTTCATATGTGCTAGGCAAGTACTGTACCACTAAGCTACATGTCTAATAACAATAACAGCACAACAAAACCAATTGTCTAAGGGCCTAGATTTGCCTAATCTGGTCATTGTATGTCGAAATGGAGGGTCATACTGTATACTATAAATACGTATGATGTTTAATTAAAAGTAAAATTATGAGCAGGGCGGTGGTGGCGCACTCCTTTAGTCCCAGCACTCTGGAGGCAAAGGCAGGCAACTCTCTGAGTTCAAGGCCAGCCTGGTTCTAATTCCAGAACAGCCAAGGCTACACAAAGAAACTCTGTCTCAAAAACACAAAATAAGAAAAAGAAAAAAGAGAATGGAAAGTCCATGGCCAAACTGAGCTACATAGCAAGACCCTGTCAGAAAGAAAGAAAGGGGGTGAAGGAAGAAAGAGAGCTCATAGTAGCCATTTATTACACAAGTTTTAAGGGTAAAAGAATACCTTGGCCCTCCAAATTGCCAGCCTCATCCAGGACCTTTGCCCACCACAGTGTGTTCCCACTCAACACACAAAACTAATCAACAAAAAGAAACCCCATCCTAATCCAGCAAAACCAGCAGACAACCTGAAAATCAAAGTCCAAGACTAGCTGGTGTTATTGATCCATCCGAAAGGGCCAATCAAATATGAAAGGCTGCTGTGAGATGTCTTTCTGTATACTGTGAATAAAGCTGTTTTGGCCTATGGCAAAGCAGCTCAGAGGCAGGCAGGAAATCCAAGACAGAGAGAAGAAAGGCAGAGGCAGAGAGAGACACCAGCTGTCACCCAAGGAACAGCAAGATGCCAGCAGACCAGTAACGCCACAGCCACACGGCAAAGCATGGATTAATAGAAATGGGTTAATTTAAGATGAAAAAGCTAGCTAGCAAGAAGCCTGCCATAGGCCATACAGTTTGTAAAGAATATGAAGCCTCTGAATGATTATTTTATAAGCGGCCATGGGACCGTGGGGCCAGGCAGGACCAGAGAAAACTTCCAGCTACAAAAGGCTGAGCCTTTAAAGATTCTGAAGTAGTAGCAAAGCCTTGGGCAGCTGTCCCTTACTGAGACAGGTGCCCAATTCCACAGATGCCCAGAGACTGCACCCCAGGAGAAGCCTGCATGGAGAGCCTGTGAACACTAACAGGAAGTAGGAAGCGAGCCATGTGCATGGGCAGCTATTTCCTTAATGACTTTTAATAATAGTTAACAATAATAACTATCTGCCAAGACCCATTCCAGATGTTTTGTGGTTATTATTTAAGGAAATAAATACAAGGCTCATTTGTCCCATTTTATAGTTAAAGGAAGTGAGGCTTGGACAGGTACAAGGACATGCCCAAGACCCCACTTCTGGGACTCAACATAGTCTCTCTGACTCCAGAGCCATGCTCAACCCCACTGAGCACTTCAGCCTGGATCCAGGATGGGGCAAACCTGTGTTCAAAGAGATGAAAGTCCCTTAAGGTGCTTGGACCAGGACCAACCCAGCAGCTTCCAGTGAGGCTTGGGAAGCTGAGCGGAAGAAGCCACCTGTGGATAGAAGACTTGTAGGCTTAACTATTAAAACACGGAAGCCAGGTGTGGTGACACAGACTCGTCATCCCAGCACTCAGGAGGCTGAGGCAAGTGGATTGCTGGGAGTGTGAAGCCTGGGTATACTATATAGTGTGTTACCAGGGTTACATAGTAAACAAAGGGGGCATGTAAAAATATCATAGCAGGACCAGCTACACAACAAGCTCACAGGGCCCCCAGTCTGTGCCCACCCACGGAAGCAGGCTGTCACTGCCACACAGTCCCTACCAGGTACAGGCTCCATCCCCAGTACTGAAAGAAAAATCCTTTTAAAAAATTTTTAAAGGACTAACCACTGGGTTATAATCAATTGGATTCAGTCTAATTAAGCTGAAGTTTTAATAGAGTTTCACAATCAATTTTTGTATGTGTTATAAATCTAAAAATATAAGTCCAGTAGGATGGCTCAGCGGGGTGTTACAGTTGGTTTTAATGTCAGTTTGCTACAAATTAGAATCCCTTGAGTAGGAAGCCTCGCCTGAAGAATTGTCCCAATTGTCTTAACTGGTGGGGGGGGGTTGCAGCGGGGGGGGGGGGGCAGGGGACAGAGGACGAAGGACAACCCTGGTTGTGGGTTACACCTTCTGGTAGCAACCCAGATAAACTCCCTTTTGTAATACTGGCTTTACTCTCTCCTG
>CABHPR010127795.1:1650-23685 GCA_902168415.1 Peromyscus melanophrys
GTATGCTCAGGAAAACCTCATGTAGTTTCCAGTCCTGTATGCACTGATATTTTTCCTAAGCGTATACGCCTATGATAAAATGCCTAAGTCAGACACAGTAAGAAACTAACAATAATCTCTACTAATAAAATGCCAATATGTTATAACAAAAATCACATTATTGTGGTCTCTCAAACTAGTGTATTGTTTGACTCAGTAACTTCAGTAAACACTCTTTTTCTTTCCCTAAGTTGAGCACTTTCTCTTTTTAACTTGAAGTCAGCACTTACGGCTTACCTTTGACACGGTCTAATGGCTGATATCACCACTCTTGAGCTTTGGGTCGTTATGAAATAAAATAAGAGTTACTTAAGCTTGAGCACTGCGTGACTGTGAATCAGTCATAACTGAGGTGGTCACTAAATGACTCCCAGACGGAGTGGCGTCTACGGCATGGGAACACTGGATAAAGAGATAAGTCACATCCCAGGTGGGACTAAGTGGAAAAGGTATGAGTGTTCTTCCTGTTGGTCAGGATGGTATATAACTTACAACTTAAGAAATGCATGTTTCTGGAACTTTCCATTTACTCTTTTCAGACCATAACTGACTGCAGGTGGAACTGAAGCAGGTAACTGTGGAATCACATTTGGAGGGACCACAGTGGTGAAGAAAATTAAGCATTTCATTGAAATAGCATCAGGTTGTAGTTCGAGCGTCTAGTTCTACAGAGAAAAGATCATAGCCTGCTTGAGATACATTTCTATACAGCAGCCTAAAGCCCAGTGCCTTGTGATGACTTCCATTAGTTTCGATCACATTCATCTTAGGTTTTAGCCCTCCTTTAAATATGGTACCACTGAAACCAGCTATACTGATGACCTAGGGATGCTGGGAGAACCTGGAGGCCAGGTCTGCTTTGATACGTTCAATAGGCACTTCAGCCATCTGTTCCAGGTTTGAAACTTAGCAGTATCTGACATTACTTATTTTATATAATATTAGTTTATTTTTCTAATGCTGGGGATTGGACTCGGCCTGGAGCATGCTGAGCACCCCACCTCTCAGCTGCACCACCCACCACAGGTACCTTGTACTTGAGAAAGCTTTGCAGTGTTTCTTATGGTAATCTACAAATGTGAGTCTGTTGCCAGAGAACCAGGGGTGGTGGACAGAGCATTAACACATTGATGGGGCTCTCACTTGCAGACAGCAGTCTAGTGGAGCCCGTCGAAGAGGACGGGGAGAAATTAAAGACTATCACACAGCTCACAGAATCACTGCATGGAGCCAGTCTTTGAAGCTATGAGACTCAAAACAGTTCAGCCAAGTATAACACATTCAGAAGAATGGTCCAGCTGTACCTGTACCAAGTTCCTAGAACACCTGCTGTGTTAGGGATGGGAGAACAGACAGGCCTCCACAACTTCCCAGGATGAGCCAATGTTTCTTCCACCCACTGCAGGCACAGCCCCTACCCCACTTCGCACTCCTCTCCAAGTGTCTCTGCTGGGGCAGAGTCGGGGTGAGGGAGACTTTGGTCTCCTACACCTAAATCACAAGTGTGTTTTTTTTTTTTTTTTTTTTTTTTTTTTTTTTTTTTTTTTTTTTTTTTGTTGCCTTCTGGCCTGGAGTGGGGTAGGAAGGAAAACCAGGAAGGGATTGGAATTGGAGGAGAATGGAATTCTCCAAATGCCTTTCAAAATATGAGAACTGGTTGCATTTTCATAGGTATGCAGAGAGAGGGGGTCAGTAAATCCCTACTGATTTGCAGTGGGAATAATGTAGCTTCAAAATATACGAATATAGATTTGCTTTGCACTGCATTTGTGTGACTTTTCTTTTTCAGTTAGACACCTGCATGTCAAGAATGATCAAGATGGACAGGATATAAAGGGAGAGAAAAATGCTAGCTCCTCCAAAAATTTTGACTCCCCAGATAGGAGTTAGATCTAAGAAAGAACAATAATATAGACAGGTATCCTTCACTGCATGAGGAAAGCCCTTTGGCTTCTCATCCTCTCTCACACATATGGCTTAGAGTTGGACTGACAGTGTGGCACATAGTAGACAAAGCGTTGGAGAAAGGTTTCTACCAAACAGGAAGTGCCTTCCTCTATGTAGGGAAGCAGAAGTTTGGAGGGAAGTCAAGACGCTGTTTGCATTTCTGGAAATTCATCTAGCACTTTCCATCCTCCAGACCTCAGCCAAAGGGAGGCCAAGTGGAAGATGACAGAAAAATCTCAGACAATTTAGGGACAAAAGGGTCTGAGGATGTTTGGACTGCGGGAGATGTGTGTGCAGACTGACCTGAGGGGGTGCCTGGTGACGAAGAGTCTGCCAGTGACTGAACTTTGGTGAAGTTTCCCTGAGCACTCAAACGTCTTTATTAGGCCTCGACTTTGGTTCCCATTTTGTCTTTGACCTGTTCAACCAAGGCTTAGCAAAGACTTTCACTGAGTAATCTCTCAGCCTAGCTTTCAACCAAGTCCCTTATCTTAGCCTATCTTTACTAAGAGTCCTATTAGGCCAGTTTAGCAAGAATCTCCCTTCCTTAATATCTCTCCCTCCCTCTCTCCCTCTCTCCTTCACCCTTTCCCTGTCCCTTCTACCCAAACCCAAGACCTCATGTAGCCCAGGCTGGCTTCAAATTGGTATGTAGTTCAGGCTAGCCTTGAACTTCTGAACCTTTTGTTTCTATTTGTGCTAGGATTCCAGGTGTGTACCACTGCGCCCAGCTCTCCTTCATGTCTCTTAGTACTTTTCCATCCACTCTGACTCCTTGGCTCTGCTTTTTGGCAGCTTGAACCGGTTAGTTTTTTGCCATCTTGACACAAGCTAGGGTCATCTGGGGAGACATGAGAAAATTCTTTTATCAGATTGGCCTGTGGACAAGGCTGCAAGGGATTTTCTTGATTAATAATTAATAGGGGAGGGCCCAGACCACCATAGGCAGTGCTACCAGAGGGAGGTAGTTCTGTGATGTATAAGAAAGGTAACTAACTGTACATGAGCTTGGAGAGCAAGAAGTAAGCAAAGCATTTCTCCAGAGTTTCATCTTCAGGTCCCGACTCCGAATTCCTGCCCTCCTTGACTCCTGCCCTGGGTTCCCCTCATGATGAACTGTAAAGTGTAAGATGAAATAAGCCCTCCCCTCCCCAGGTTTCTTTTGGCCGTGGTGTTTAGCACAGTGACGGAAAGCAAACAAGGGTGCTGTTAATCTTCACTGCCTTTGCTGCATTCAGACTTCAGTGCAATCCCTCTCTCCTATTGCAACAGACGTGACCCTTGCTGGAAAGGTCTTGAATAAAGCCTTCCTTGACACTGTAACAAAAGTCCGATTGATTTCTCTTTAAGACTCATTTTACTGCCTACAAGTGACATAGAGGAGAACCTAGGGTCCCACAAGAACTGAAAGGGTTACGGAGGTTTCCATAAAGCAATAAACTTGCAGAGGCCTAGGAATAAGACAATGAATCACAGCAGATGGCAGCCTCCTACCTGGAGCAAATGACAGGGACCTCAGTCAGTGGATTCCAGCATAATCCCCTAAGGGTCTGACATATTGGCCACACCCTGGCCAATATGATTCGAGAATACTCAGAGATAGGACCTGGACCTATAAAGATGTTGGGGCTAGAGTTTCCACTGCCAACCAACCTCCATCACTCCCAGAGGCCATCTTGGAAATGAAGAGGAAGACAGTGGTCAATACTATAGGAGATTTAATGCTGAATTGACTCAACAGTAATTCCTCTCCCCCATACAGTAACCTCAGAGAGAGTCTTCTTAAAAGCAGAAGGGACTGAGGGCTAACATTTTCTTTGCTACACAATGGAAGATGGGGCCCCACAACAAATTGGGATATGTCACAGGAAACAGAGAGCTACAATATTTTTTCATCTCTAAGTTGCAATTCCTACCTCCTCTAGTGCACTGAAGAAACTGTGCTCCTTTGGGGCAGCTTCTGGTGTGGTTTGGAAATGGTCTACAGCAAGGTCAGAGTCTAGAAAGGACAAGGGTCAAGGATGGGCAGAGGTAGGTATTCCTTCCCTTTGCCTGGGAGCTGAGGTCAGCATTGCAAGGATTCCTGGGGTTCTGGTGGGAGAAAAGAAGACCAACAGTCAGCTCCTTTTTCTGCTTTGGGAACTGAGCTAAAGCTGAGGGGGGTGACAGCTGAGGTAGGCTGTGACATGTGTCCTGTCCACAGGATCTTCAACACCAGAAGGCTGCAGAAGTGAAAAGTGCTATGCATTCATGACTGCATATCATAGCACAGCATAGAACGAGATGTTAGCAGGGCCAGAGACCAACAGGGAATGGACTTCAGGGCTTCCCAAAAACTCTCAACAGTGGCTGGCTACCAAACAGGGGCCCAAGGGCCACTAAGGTTATTGGAGGTTCTGTCCCATAAATACAAAGACCTGCCTTAGAATTGGCCCAAAGAAACTGGCTGTTTATCAGAGGACCTGCTGGAGTCTCTGATGGGCAGGTCATTTCCATTGACAGCATTAATTTCATTTCTCACAGGTTAACACAGTGACAGAGAATATGACCGCTTCCCTCAGATGATCCAGGTTTCAATTGACTCCATCCCCTCACATGGTTGTGGCATTAGTTGCTCATCTGTGAAATGGGGATCCTGATAGTTCACAGTTTTAGGATATGTGAGGACTGGGCTGTTTTCCGACCTAGAAATGGGCCTGACAGACAGAGTACCTATCTGTGAGGTTTGCTGTTGCCTGTCAGTATGAGGGTCATAAGGAAGTTGAAATTCATTACAGAAATGACCAAAGAAGCATGCTTTATGTGCTTGCTCCATCTCACCCGTGGTGTGCAACTTGGAACTCTGCCACAGACAGACATCTGGCTCCAGCCGTTTCATCCCTGAGATACGGGCCCTGGTAGAACTGTGTCAAAAGCCCTACTTCCTTCAGGGCTGAGGAGATGACTGAGTCAATTCATTATGAGGCCCTGAGCTGGATCCCCAGAACTCACGTGAAGAAAGTGTGGTGACAAGTGCATGTAAGCCCGGGGCTAGGGAGGTAGGGACAGAGGAATCCCTAGGGCTCCCTGGCCAGCCAGCCTAGACTAGTTGATGAATTCCAGGCCAGTGAGACCCTATCGGAAAAAAATGAGGGTGGGATCTGAGGAATGACATCCAAGGGTGCCTCCACATGCATACCTCCATGTGTGCATGTGTACCTGCATATGTCTGCACACACAAAGACAGCAAATAGAGAAAAGGAGAGGGAAGGAGAGAGAGAGAGAGAGAGAGAGAGAGAGAGAGAGGATTCTTTTAGGAGGCTACCCTCAGAATTACAGGCAACAGAAATCTGTCACTGCATACCCACACCTCTGTTTCTCCGGTGATTTCTTTTAGCATTCAGAGCCGTTTTCAACCCACAGGCAGCAGCTGCTCCTTACCTTGGTCTGACTGCCTGTTTCAGTTGTTTTTCTTTTATCTTGCACAACTGGGTAAAGTGGCTCCCTGAATTTTTATAGCTTCAGGAAGAGGCAGACCATTGTGGCAAAGAAGATCCTGGAAGTATATTATGCATTCCTTTGAACAGAGGTTTCGTGCATGTTATTTTTAAATTCTAAACCTTCGAAGCGGTGAGAGTTTTAGGGGAACAAATTCTTTGATTCAAAACGAGACTGAATCTGCACAAAAATAAAATGGAAAAAGCCTGGTGTCGACAGCCTGTGGTAAATCAAGCTATTAAACAAGCTGAGGTCAGGCTTCCCAGCTCAGTGCACCCTCCTCCTCAGAGCGTTCTCAGAGGCACATGTGAATTTACTCACTGGGGAACTAGGGAGAATGTTGAGGAATAGAAGCCTGTAGCTGCCATTGGCAAGAAACTTGTCATATACATGTCAACATTATTCCAAGCCATTGTGTGAAACCCTGCACCAGTTTCCTAGATTGTACAGACAAATGCCTAAACACTTAGTGGGGTAAAAGCATAGATTTTGTTCCCTGGCCATCATGGAGTCTAGAAGACTGAAATCAAGGTGTTAGTGGGGCTGTGCTCCCTCAGACACTGTGTAAAAATTCTTCTTTGCCTCCTCCAGTTTCCCATGGCTCCAGATGTCCTTCAGCAGCATCACTGGGATCCCAGGCTCTGGGTCTCCTCGCTTTCTCTTCTCCTGTCTCTCAGAGGGACATTTGTCACTGAATTGATGCCTCACTCAGATCACCTAGGGTAACCTCATCTTAAGATCCTTAATGACATCTGTAAAGACGCTTTTGCCAAATAAGATCACATTCATACATTCTGAGCCTGGGACACGGATGTGTCTTTTGGGAGGTCCACTTTGATTACCTGTGACACTCTCACAATTACATTCTGGAAATGTCTGGCATTGTTTCAAAATTCAGTTTCTGAAAATTTTCTTATGTTGCTCAATAGTTACACTTCCTTTTTCCACCCCCAGTCTACTCTTTGAGAAAACTTGCATGCATACGCATACCATGTATTTTGATCATATTCACTTCCTCCTCCCTTTATAACCTCCAAGATTTCCTCTGAATCTCTCCCAGTTTCATTCTCTATCTCCATCTCTGTCTATCTGTCTCTCTGTCTCTGTCTTTGTCTGTCTGTCTCTCTCTCTCTTTCTCTCTCTCTCTCTGTCTCTTTCTCTTACTGAGTTCAACTAATGCTGCCCATATATGTATGGGGTAATGGGTGTGGAGCCATCCACCAAAGCATGGTCAACCTACTAGGGAGCACAACCTTGGGGAAAGTAAACACTCTCTCCCTAGCAGCCATTACCCTTCTGAGGCTTCCTACCTATGTGCTCCTTTCCCATCTGCACTGGAATATTGACAGGCTTGGTCTTGTGCAGCTTTTGTGCAGACAACTATACCTGCTGTGAATTTATGAGTGGAACCATGTCCAGAAAACACTGTTTCAACCCACTCCCATGAGACCTCTGGCTCTTAAAATCTTTGCATCCTGTGTTAGTTACTGTTCTCTCACTGTAATGAAACACCATGACCAAGGCAACTCTTAAGCATTTAATTGGAGGTTTGCTTACAGTTTCAGAGAGCAAGTCTATGATCATCATGGCAGGAAATAGACAGGCATAGCACTGGGGCAGTAGCTGAGAGATTACATACTGATCTATGGGCAGGGGAGAGAGAGAGAGAGAGAGAGAGAGAGAGAGAGAGAGAGAGAGAGAGACTGGGCTTAGCTTTTGAAACCTCAAAGTCCAACCCCTAGAGATACACCTCCTTTAAGAAATCTACTCCTTTAGAAATCCCACAACTATTCCAAGAAATCCACACCAACTCCAGCAGGGTCACACCTCTTAGTCCTTCCCAAACAGTTCCACTAACTGGAGACTAAGCATTCAAACATAAGAGGGTGGGGACCATTCTCATTCAAACCACCACACACCCCTTCTTCTGTCATGTTCCCTGAGCCTTGAAGGAGGGGTGTGATAGAGAATCCCATTTAGTGATGAGCACTTTACATACGCTAATCTCTGTGTTTTGACCAGTTGTGAGTCTCTGTATTAACTACTGTCCACTGTACAAAGAAGCTTCTCTGATGAATACTGAAGCTGCATTCATCTATGGGTATAGAGACATGAGTTTAGAGGATAGTTAGAGATTATGTTCATTTAGCAAAGTAATAGTAGTAGTTCAGCTCCGAGGACTATGAGTTCTCCATCTATGGGTTCTTGGCCAGATTTATACAACCAAGCATGAGTTTCCTCCTGTAGAGAAAGACAAGATCAGAAAGTGGCTGGTTAGCTCCCTAACATGCATGTACCAATGGGTGTATCTTTCCAGGCTGACTGTAGCCCTCAAGGTTCAAAGGTGGGTAAAACTGTTGATGACTCCTGCCCTCACCCCAGCAGCTTGCATAGCACCTTTCAGCATGTGCAAGCTAGACAAATGGAAGGAAGCATCCAAGTCCTGTGGCCAAATGTATGGTGTCTTCAGCAAGAGGGTCTTAGCTCAATGGTCGAATTTCTTATAAGTGACATGACTGATTTAAATGCAGAATGAGGGCTAAAGTTTATGATTTATTGAATGCTTGCCTGCTATGTTTCGGGCAATATACTGATATTTAAGGTATTATTTCTAAATTCTTCCTTCCTTCCTTCCTTCCTTCCTTCCTTCCTTCCTTCCTTCCTTCCTTCTGTCCTCCCTCCTCCTCTTCCTCCTCCTCCTCCTCCTCCTCCTCCTCCTCCTTCTTCTTCTTCTTCTTCTTCTTCTTCTTCTTCTCTCTCTCTCTCTCTCTCTCTCTCTCTCTCTCTCTCTCTCTCTCTTTCTTTCTTTCTTTCTGACAAGTTCTCATGTATCCCAGGCTGGCCTCAAACTCACCATGTTGCCATGTAGCTAAAGATGAACTTGAATTCCTGATCATCTTCCACCTCCTCTAGAATACTGGGCTTACAGCTGTTACTCACTTTTGGGGATCAGATTTAGGGCTCAGTTCATACCAGGCAAGCATTCTACCAACGGAGCTGCATCCACAACCCCTGTTTCTAAACATTCTAATAACAGTACAGAAAGGTCTTCTTGCAATTTAGAGGTAAGGAAACGGAGGCTCAAAGGATCTTTTAAAGTTCAAGGCCTTACATAGAACAACTGGGTAAACAGAAAGTTAGAGTCAAAGGCAAGCCAAGATGTCTGACGGTAAAGAATCCACTGAGGCACTGGGAGGCCTCCAGAGAGTCCGCCAGTCACATTACTTTGGGCAGATAAGTCTTGCGGAAAGAGACTAAGGTTTTCAAAATGTTTAGGAATAATTTAACCCACGAAGTGCAGCGTTATGTGGGCACTTTCCACTCTGAGTGAAGCAGAGACTTGGGAAGGTTTTTGTTTGCTTGTTTGTTTGTTTGTTTCCAACCCTGGAGCCTGTCTTGGTGTCAGGCCTTGTCCACACCTTGACTTTGCCACATTACAGAGGGCTGTGTTGGATGCTGAGGAAACACAGTTAACTGCCCTGAAAAGCTCTTCAGTGTCTCCCAGCTCTAGGTCATCCTGTTCTTAGAGCAGGCTCTGGAGCTGGCATGGTGTACAATCATTATCCTCATTTATAGTCAAGGGAATGGATCGCTGAAGCAATTGTTGCTACTGTTTGCTTCACAGAGGTGGGAGCAGCTCGGATCCTGCCTATTTGGCTATAGCTCTAGTTCTTTTACCAATGTACCAAGCTGGTTTGGATTAAGAAAAACTATCTAGAGAAAAGGAGGGATAAATTGGATAGCATTAACTTTACACACACACACACACACACACACACACACACGGGGGTGGGGGTGAGGAGGGGAGAGAGAGAGAGAGAGAGAGAGAGAGAGAGAGAGAGAGAGAGAGAGACCTTTCCTTTCTCAGTTTTGAGGACAAACTATTACATTTAACATTGGTACTCAAAAGCAATTTGCAATTGAAAATTCTTTCTGGAGGCCAGGGGCCTCTTTATGTAATCTTATTTTCCTTGCAGCCCCAGACAGGCAGGCCAAATGTGGTCCATTATGTCCACACTCGTGTTTATAGTCCCATCTTCAGTTGATGGATGTTACTTAATCATGTGGAATCTGATATTTCACAGGGCTGAGCCCCTCTTCCAAAGACCCGGCTGCAAATGCCAAAACTTTCGGATGGAGTCATAGCACTGGAATGGACGTGATGTGATACTCAGCCTCTGCTAACTCAGATAATAGACTGAAATATCCTTAAGACAGTGGGTCTGTCTCTGTGGTGAGATGGAGGCAATTTTCTAAATGCTGCGGTGGAGAAAAGAATTTAACCCCAGGTGCATTGTTACCCTCCCAGGGACTCCTTTCTTTGACGCCACATGGATGCTCTTTTCTTTTCTCCTGAGTCATTATCCCATTTCAATGCCTAAGTGCGTCCTTGGATGCATAGACCCCGCCCCCTCCAGGACTCCCAGCCAGTGAGCTGCCAGCCTGCCCGACACAGTGCCACTGGCTAGGACTAACTCCATCTCAGCCCCCTTGATTCCTCACTGCATATGTCAAGCCACCAAGGACGGAGTACATAGACAAGTGTGGCCTCATAAAGTCACAATGGAGCTGAAAAGAATTCCTGTCACTTAATGAGATCACAGTCATTGCAACACTGTAACACAAGACATTATGCACAGCTTTGTAGTGTTGATGCAAATAGACCCGTGCCGCCAGGTGTACAAGAATACAGCGCAGGGGGTGGCAAGATGGCCCAGTGGATAAAGGCCCTTGCTGTTAAGCCCGACCACCGGAGTCGGGTCCCTGGGACTCTCATGGAGGAAGGAAAGCCTGACTCCTCCAGTTGTCCTGCGATTGCACACTTTCTCGCTAGCACCACATTAACAAATTAGTCACTCCCTCCTCTCTTCTGCCACCCGCCCACACACTTCAATAACCCCCTTCCTGATGCCTTAATTGTCTTATCTGCATGTCTCTTGTGATATTTCTTGTCTTCCATTCCACATTGTAGTATCTTGTCCTATGTCATAGGTGTGTTAGCATAGGTCATGTATCCTTAGGACACATTTCACTGTCCCGTGTGTGGTTTTTGAGACCAGTGTAGGACCACGGTGCTCATTATTGGTACTTAAGAAAATATTATGAAGTAAATGATCCACTTGTTGTCTAAAAGCCCTTAAGTATTCTCACCTCAACCCTTAGCTCTTTGGTTTTCCAGGGATATATGGAGGGGGAAAATGGCCACGAAGCTGCTTGGATTTGTATGTCAAAAGGTCAGAAGATATTAATAGTGGGGTGCTGTGGCTGTCTGCCTGGTGCCATCCAACAAAATGCCACAGGATTTAGCTGACCTCGGAAAGTTGCTTCAGACAGTACCAGATTATGTAGTAGTCTCTTGAGAAATGAATGGGCTACAAGGCTTCTGACTAACTGTTTCTTCCTGAAAGAATGGAAGAGTTTGTATTTATTTGCTTGTTTATTTATTTATTTATTTATTATTTATTTATTTATTAAAACTGTCCCCAGCCGGGGATTTGTTACAGTTCTTTCTCTGTGTAGTAAACCTGAGCACAAAAGAACCGAGCGGAAACGGTTTTTAAGTAATGTATTTAAACTCAACGCTATTTATAGTCACTGTATATTAGTCATTTCGGAGACAGAGGAAATCTTCATGGAAACAGTAGGCTAAAGACTGGCTGAGTACTTCCCTGTACATATTTTGGAAATTCAATCCTGTATCTGTTGGCAATAAGTAATGAAGTTCCAAGCAAACCTATAGAGAAATTCAGTAGCATTCAAAAGGACAACAAAGGACGTTAATGAGGTTTATTATTTTCTCATATATTAACAAAAGCTGTGGTGGTCATTTGACTAACAGCCATTTGGAGAGTTTTGGAGATTATAAAAAGTAGCCATATGAAAATGTACAGAATTCTTATTAATTAACTAATTAATTAATTAGAATAGGAAATATATTTTACACATAAAGCATGCTTTATGTGTTTCATATTTTAAATGGCATAGATATGTGATCATTCACAATTCTGTTTTATTGTTAGAAACAGACTTTACTAAATGAATAGGGTGAGCTGCTATGAAGCCGTTGGTAAAGCACTGAGAAATGTTGACAGTGAAGAGAAAGATGTTGCCAATGTTTTCATTTTTATAACCGTAAAAGAGAAGGAAGAATTCAGCTGGGACACAAAGGAAGTCATAGAGAAGTGCCTGGGCTGGGGGTAAGTGAGGACGCGGCAGGCCTGTGAGCGCAGGCGTTCTTGGGCGGCAGGAATCTGCAGTGAGGCTTCTCCCACCGACACCATGGTGACTGCCGTAAGTAACCCAGGTGTCGGAGAACCCACGTCTCTTCACGGAGCCCATCCACGAGTGTCACTCTCTGCACTGGGAAACACTAGCGCATCCTCCTCAAAGCTCTCAAGAGTTGGTTCCCATCAGATCATTGTGCTAACGTCCTGTCCCAGCTGCTGTCTTGGCTTCTTAGTCCTGCTAAAAAGAGGAATCCTCCCAGAGAAGTAGTGAGTCAGGGTGTAAACCAAGTGGTGACCTCTGGGTGCAGGTTCACCCGGCCCAGTTCGGATGACTAGATTGTGGAACACACTCACTCTCTGGTGGCATGCTCTGAAGAATGTGGGTCTCACGGCTTTCTCTTGCAGTGGTTGGAAGCAGCCGTCTCGCTCTGTAGTGATATGTACTCAGCTATTCTGTTCACCACTGTTTTCCCTCCTGAAACACAGGAAAAGCAATGTTTGAACAGCTGCCTCGAGTCTTGAAAGGCTTTTTCTAGTGTGACTTGCCTTCTTAGGTTCTCAGCCGTGTTTGCCATGCAACCAAATCAATTCACTAAATTAAATATACACCCTGTGAGCTGTGAGCTGTGAGCAAAGAAAAACCTGCTGCGAGCAAAACAAACGCAAAGGAAGATAATATAGTTCTCCCTCCCAAACAAGCCCCAAAACCTGTGACTTGGGTTTGACACTTTCTGATACCTCACACACTCAGTAGGGACAAAGCTCAAAGTGGACGAAAGACTGAGGAGTCACAGAAAAAAACTCCAAACACAGGCTGTCCTGGGTTTTGCTGGTTGTTTGTTTTGTTTTTCAACTTGACACAAGCCATAGCTAGCTGAGAAGAAAGAACTACACCTGAGAAGATTCCTCCAGAAGACAGGCCTGTAGGCAAGCCTTTGGGGCATTTTCTGGAAGGGCCCAGCCCACTTGGGTGGTGCTGCCCCTGGGTAGGGGTCTTAGAGAGTCTTAGAGCTAAGAAAGCAGGCTGAGCAAGCCATGAGGAGCAAGCCAGTAAGCAGCACTCCTTCATGGCCTCTGCATCAGCTCCTGCCTCCAGGTTCCTGCCCTGACTTGATGACAGACTAGGAGGTGGAAGTGTGAGCAAAACAAAACCTTTCTTTCCCCCAACTTGCTTTCAGTCATGATGTTTTATCACAGCAATAGAAACCTTAACTAAGATACATGCTATAAAATATCGATTAAAAGGAACTAGAATTTCTGGGCTTCATTGGACAATTTTGGTGAATTTTCAGGGATTCCAGCTTTTCACCTTTGTCAATAGTGTAGCCTTTAGAGCAGAAAAGCAGCACGACCTACAAACTAACCTTTACTAACATGCTTCCATCATTCCCAGAGGAGCCAAACGTCCCGAAGCTCGCTGTTGAGCGCTATAAAGCAGTGTCCGCATTGCTGGGAAGTGTGTTCTGAGACTACTGTAGGAAGTGACTCTCTCATCATGTCTGTGAGAAGTTTTCACTATGTATGCATTTTACTTTGGGACTCAAGAAGTCCACGGAGGCCTAAATCTACATTCTCCACAGAGTCTGGTCCCCTACAGAACACTATGAATTAAATATTAAGCGACTGTAATAATGTTACTATCATGATGAGTGTCTTAAGTTTAATGTTTAATTCTTGCAGACCTCCAGGGTGTTTGGCTCCAAATACATGCCTAGCAATGGCTAAGTGGGTATCCAGCTCTCACCTCTGCCTTCCTTTGTTATACCTTCCAATTGTAACACTCATGTGGAAACACTCGCCGTGAAATAATAATCTTGCTTAATCCTCGTAACTACCTGTGGGCTATGCGTTATTGGCTTTATATTTTAGCAAACGAGATCCAAGAGATTAGTTGCCTGTCTAAATCTCACAACTAACTAAATGCCAGAGCCAGGGGTTAAGCAGCAGTGTGGGAGTCTTAAGTCTCAGGACTCAGGGCAGCCACATTGCCACCCATGAGACTCGGTTGTCAAAGACTACTGCAGGAAGAGGGGTGTGTGTGTGTGTGTGTGTGTGTGTGTGTGTGTGTGTGTGTCCACACAAATAAAAGAGGTTTGGGCACCTAATTTAGGGCAACTGCTATTGGTGTAGAGGGCTCTAGATTTTGATAACCTAGTGATCTACTTGACTGGAAAGGATAGTGGGAAGACGGGAGAGACTGAGTGTGACTACAGAAAAAAACTACTTGATTCTTTCTTCACTGATCAGTTTCACTTGTTTAAGGATTTATTTTTATTGCTGTGTGCACATGTGCACATGCATGCATGAGTGTGTGTGTGTGTGTGTGTGTGTGTGTGTGTGTGTGTGTGTGTGTGTGTGTATGTCTAAATACCAGAAGAGGGCATCAGATCTCCTGGCACAGGAGTCACAGGCTGTTGTGAGCAGCCTGACATGGGTGCTGGGAACCCCACCCAGATCACAGGAGCCGTCTCTCCAGCCCCTCAGTCTCATTTATTAAAAACAAGTATTTAAAGCTCTTGGAGTTATTTTGAAGTTGGTATAGTGATATGGAGCCAGGGTTATCAGAGGCCATCCTAGTGGCCAGGCATATTGACCCATCTTTACCAACAGAGGACAGTCTGCATTTCTCCATTGGTTTCTTGGTATATTGGAAAAGCAGAGGGCCCTGGCTGGCTACCACAGCCACCCAAGCCGGGTAGACAAAGGGTAACAACACAGTACACCAGCTGAGAGGAGGTTTTGTTGTTTTGTTTTGTAAACAGGCTCGCTCTGTCTCTCTCTCTCTCTCTCTCTCTCTCTCTCTCTCTCTTTCTCTCTCTCTCTTGCTCTCTCGCTCTCTCTCTCTCATTTATAGTTTTTGAGAATTTCTTACATGACTATTGCATTTAAATTATTCCCACTCCTCTCTCTCTCATCATTCCCTCTCAAATTCTATAATTTTCATTATTACACACACACACACACACACACACACACACACACACACACACACACACCACTACTGAGTCTATTTAGTGTTGCTCATTGTACAAGTGTTTAGAGCTGACCGCTTGGGATTTGATGACCTACTAGGGACTAGTCCCTGGAGAAGACTGATTCTCCCTCTCTCCGCAGCCATTGATTGGCTATAGCTCTTCATTTAGATGGGGGGGCCTTTTGAAATTTCCCCCATCCGCACTGGCATGTCAGTTGGTGTGGTCATTATTCAGGTTTTGTTTAGGTGATCGTTTTGTTGAGATTTCATGAGTGCACCCTGTCGTGTTGCTAGATAGAAGACACTATCCAGCAACGGGCACCCCAACTAGTCTCTCTTGTACCCCAGGCTGACACAGAATACATATATCAGAAGATGACCTAGTGCCAAGATTTCAGGTGAGCACTGCCAAGTTCCGCTTCCATGGTGCTGGCGATCGAACCCAGGACTTCAAACTGCTAGGCGAGCACTCTTTCAACCCATTTCTGTCCCAGTCAGCTTAGTGTAATTCTTGAGGGTTCTTCTGAAAACCGCAATAATTAATACTGTCCAGCAGAATTCATCACGGTATACTGAGTTTCTCTCCAAATTATAGACACATTTTATCAACTGAAAAGAAAAAAAATTCAAGAATGTGCTATTCAACTTTGTTATTCAAGATCAGGATAAGTGGCTCAAATATCTTATTAATTATTAGAAGTCCAGTTTGTACTTGTCTTTTATGAACAAGGAATGTCAAGGTCTGTGAAGGAGACTGATAACAATGGTCTGTTCACTTTCTAGAAGGAAGTATTTTCCCTCCATTGCATAAAAGCTGCTGAATAAAGAAAATCACAGACTTATATCATTCTGGGCAGCTGAGTTATGATTCAGTAACGAGTCAGCCAAGGCTAGGGAAATGGCCAAGAGCCTGGTTGTGTGACTATAGTGAGGAGTGGTAGAGTGTGAGGAATATAAGAAAAAGGAATGGCCCCCAGAAGAAGCAATGTGCCTACAAAGTCCCACAGCACTGTGCACAAGGCCTCCAGGGTGTCTTGACCCTTCTCCTCCGTCTTCAGCCACTAGCACTTCACTTTCCATACTTCTCCAAACACAATCAGGGAGACGGCAAAACCAAACACTGATGGGCATGTCTGTCTCCTTTTAAAAAACAAAAACTACGGGCTGTAGGGACCAAAGTCAGGTCTTTTTGCTTAAAAGGCAAGCAGTTTACGGACCAAGCCATCACCTCAGCCAGCTCCTCGGAATGCCAAGGTGGTTCCAATAGCGCAGGGCCCTTTGTCCCAGACTACAAGTGGATCTAAAGCCAAGGGTTTGCACGGCCCCCGGGGAAATCTCAGCTGGTCTGTGAAATAAATCGGTAAGCAGGTGGTTAACAGGGAAGGGACACGAGTTTATTAAGATGCTGTCTTACTTGTGGGGACATCGCAGTAAAGAGGGACAGGAGCAGCATCGGTTGAAGAGGGTGTGTGGTAGGTTGCTGAGGGAGCGCACCTGGGCTTTTAGAAGAGATGAATGTGTCTAGAAGAACGGGCAGGAGTCAGAACAGTTGCTAAAGTTCTTCCTGGGCAGGAATTAAGCTTCTCTGACTCATGAAATCCCCAGGGAGGAAAATTTGGCCATTCAGTTCCATTTTTAGAGTTAAACAAAAACCATACATTTATTTATCTATCGTGTGCCGGTGTGTGCTTGCACGGGTATGTGCATGCACATGCCACAGCACACATGTGTGCTTCCAGGAATCCTTTCTCACCCTGTGTTCCCACGTGCTTCACCAGGAACTCTTGTTATCAGTCTTGATGGCAATCACCTGTACTCAGCAAGCCATCTTGCTGGCCCCAATCCAATTTCTTTCACAGAATCCATCTTGATTTCATAGAATCCATCAGAGTCTTTACCCTGGCTGTTTCTCGGTTGCCTCCGCTTTAAAACAATCTGTGGACATGACATATCTAAGGACGTTGTGTCCTGACCCCCTTCGTCTGTCTCTCAGGGAACTCAGGTGCTGTCACTACAGCATTTCAAATCAGAATGTGGAAGAGTCTGAAGGGACAGCCCCGCGTTGGTCAGCCAGGACGGCTGTGACAGAATCCTCAGATTGCTGTGGTGCAATAGGCATTCATTCCTCGCAGTTCTAGAAGCTGGGTTGTTCAAGATCCAAGTGCGGTCCGAAGGTTGCGTCCTCAGGCCTCCTGCCTTCTCTCTGTGTGCTCAGAGAACCCTTTGTTCAGGAGATAGCATGCTCTCTGCGGTTTCTTCTCATGTGTACTAAGCCCCCACACATGCCCTTGACTGTCTTTAGTTCCCCCTCATAGGAATTATCTCCACATGTAGGAGAGAGCATCTATACACAAACTCAAAAAAAAAAAGGCTCAGTTCAGTTCACAGCAGCCCCTTCCCCATTCTCTGTGGGGCCGACTTCTCAGTGCAGACCCTTCCCTGTGACCGTTCAGGCACTTACTTAAACCAAAAGGGGAAAAAAAATCAATAGTATTTCCTTTCCAGAGGAGCTGTGATGGGTTGGTTTTCAATGTCAACTTGCCACAAATTAGAATCTCCTAATTAGGGAGCCTCACTTGAGAAACTGTCTTAATTGCCTTAACTGATGTGGGAAGACCTACCCCCAAATGTGGGCGGCACCTTCTGGTAGCAGCCCAGATAAAAAGGAGCTTAGAAGATCACTCACCCTGTGCCAACCAGGGCCTCCCTACTCACCAAGGACCTGATTTGCCCTGTTGCTGTTTCCGAACCCTCCTCCACTGATACCTGAACCTGTGTGCCCCAGGCTTCCAGCACTGACAGAGGACCAGCAAACCTCCCAGAACCTCCCATGCTATAGTGCCAGGTCTGGACGGCTCAGCCACTCAGCCCCGTGGAGCGAGCTGCTGCCAGATTCTGGGTTCTAGGCCTCTTCGAGGTTAGAGGGCCATTGTGGGCTTTTCTCTGGCTGCTAAGGCACCGTCCTCAAGTATCAAACAGTTACTGGGTTTTCAACATCTCAGGTGTGATTTATCTATTGTTACTATTTTTTTGGTTTGTTTTTTTTGGGGGGGTTGTTTTGTTTTGTTTTGCTTTGCTTTGCTTTGTTTTGTTTTTTGAGACAGGGTTTCTCTTTTGGAGCCTGTCCTGGAACTCACTTTGTAGAGCAGGCTGTCCTCGAACTCACAGAAATCTGCCTGTCTCTGCCTCCCAAATGCTGGGGTTAAAGGTGTGCGCCACCACTGTCTGGCTCTGATTTAATAGTTTTAAGATATTTGTATTGGTCATATTGCTTCTGTTTCTCGAGAGAGCACTGACTAGTTAGTACTTGAGGTTCTGGGTTCTACAGAGGCTACAACAATCATAATGTGGGGTTTTTGTTTTATAATTGTTATTTTATGTATATGGGCATGTTGCCTGCATGTATGGCACCATGTGAATGCCTGCTACCCTTGGTGGTGAGGGAGGGTATGGAATCCCCGGGACTGGAGTTATAGATGATTGTGAGTTGCTATGTGGGTGCTAGGTAATTGAACCTCAGGCCTCTGGAAGAGCAATCGGTGCTCTTACATGCTGAGCCATCTCTTCAGCCCCCAAAAGTGGAGTTTAAAAGATTGTCTCTGAGGACAGTAGATGAGCTCCATTCTGGGGTAGCATAAATGTTTGGGTGTACACTCATATTACACATTAGAATAGTTTAAATCAAAACCTCTTTCTTCTTTAACTTGGCACTTTTGACATCCAATGCTAACCTGCCTCCGGGGATTGGATTCCAGGTTTTACAGACCCACCAGAAAAGGTCCTGCTCTTTAGTGAGCCCAGAGTCAGACTTCCTCAGGTAAGTCAGCTTCCCAGTAACCCGCTCCAGCTTCCAAACAGTTGTGAGTAAAAAAAAAAAAAAGACCTCAGGAATCAGCTGGCCACTGCAGGGGAAGCAACTGAAGTTAACTTGTTTTCTTCCAACCCCCCAAAGGGCATTCCTTTGTTCTCAACTGACCAAAAAATGCTTTAAAACACTCAAGCAGGAGCAGTTTACAAATGTCAGTGTAGGGAAGGTGGTTATCAGTTTGACCTGCTTTTCCAGGCTAGTGAAGCCTGTGTGTGTGGTCTCCTAACATCACCTGTCTGAAGACACGCCTCCCGCAGAGGTGCTGACAGGAAGCAGAAGCCAGAACAGTGTGGCCTGCTTTCAGGGCACTTCAGACATCTCCCTTTGTCTATGCATCCCTTTGGGAGATTTTGATCCAGTCTGCCAGTGAGATGCTCTCAACATTACAAGGGGAAAAGAAAGAAAAAGAAATCCCTTCCATTTTCCTCCTAAGAAATGAAATTTTATTTCTGGATGAGAAAGGTTTTGGAAGGATGGCCTGGTGTGATGCAGGAACAATCTTTTCCCAGCTGTTCAGCATTAGCAGGCTGAACCATAGAGGCAGCTCTTAAAATATCAGAGGGTCTTTAAGGACCAAATGAGGATTCCTGACTCTAATAATGGTGTGCTCTTCATGGCCGGGCAACAATCTTTGTGAACCTTGTTCATAAGGAAGAGAGTTCCTGGAGACGGCCCAGTGGACGTGGAGGCCACTGTTGGCCATTGTCTAATATTGGAATTGCTAGAGTGGCTGGGCACAGAGTCTTCACTTTTGCCCCGGTTCCTGGACATCTAGAAGAAATGTGTTAGCATGACTGTAACACCATCTCCCTCCTGGCTTCACCCAGGATCGTGGTGACAGGTCGCTAACAGAGCTCTTGAAAAAAGAAACCACACAGAGAGGTGCAGGCCAGAGGAGTGGCCCGTCCCTTCCCAGCAGGACAGAGGGAAAGCTGCTTTCTGACAATTCCCACTCACATAAACAGACGAGAAATCTCATTAATAAGGACTGTTCTGTTTCATTCTAAATCAAAGCAAAAGACCTTGATGTCATCATTTACTCTCCTGAGAAATTATGTGACCTCAGGGCTCCAGCCAGAACCACAGAAGAATTAGAGGTTCATAAGAGACTCTTCAGACCAAACCTTCAAAGACTCAGAAGGGGCAGAAGGAACACAACGGATCATTAATAAACAGGATGAGACAAGTGGGGGAACATTCACCTATGACGTCACCTGCTTCCAAATGAGGAAATATGACACGGCCAGTCTTAGAGCACTGTGTACCACATATCACATAGCTCATCCCTTCAACAACAGGGCACACTAATCTGGTGTCACATTCCTTAGTAAAGTAAGAGTTCAATTGTGCCGATTACAACGAACCACAATTGAGAGAAGTACATTGTGTGCAGGAAACATGGCTTTCACGCCTCTCTGCTAACAGTGGTCACTGATCCCTTCTAGAAGCAATGCTGCAGCAAGCATCCTGTCTGTGGAACTGTCTCGATTGAAATTGTTATTTCTTAAGTTATAAATATTTCGCTGGACATGACATGGCCATTGTACTCGTAAACTTACGGCCACTGTGATTATCTGCATAAGATCCACACAAGATCAAGCCCACTAGCAGCCCAAGGGGGTGGGGAGGGGCCCACATGACCTAGCTGAGGAGCAATTGGCAGCCAATAGGAGAGGCAGAGTTATTTCTCCTTGAGAATACGGCCACTGGTTGACCATGGTCCAGTACATGGCCCCACCCCTCTAACTGGACTCAGGGGATTATAAAATCAAAGAGAACACACACATAGAATTGGTTCTTTAATTTTCAGAGGTATCTATCTATCTCTGTGTATACGCTCTTTACTATAAAGTGTGAATCATTCTTATATTCTAATTTGCACTAGTTTAAATAATATTCCATAAATCTTCCCTAGATATGTTTCTTTCACTTAGACAAATGAAGGTGAAAGGTCAAAGAGTGTGTTCTAGAATTTCACATGGTATAGTCAATTTTGTACTGATTTCTATGCCTTTATATTGTAAGAATTACCATGTCACACCCAGGCAAGGTGGCATACACCTGTAATTCCAGCTCATGGGAAGTAGAGGCAGGAAGAGCAGATGTTCAAGGTCAGCCTTGGCTACATAGTGAAGTCAAGGACAGCCTAGGCTACATAGTGAAGTCAAGGACAGCCTGGGCTACATAGGGAGGTCAAGGACAGCCTGAGTTACAAGAGACCCTGTAGGGAGCTAGGGAAGTTCTGAGTGAAGGTGTATTGTTTGACATGGGCACGGCCATGTCTAGGACCACAGTGCCTCAGACTCATGTGGCAAAGCTTTCCCTGGGTGTGGCTCATAGGGAGATGGCATGGCCTCTCTCTGGTCCCTGTGTGGATGCTGATAGAGTGTGCTGAAAAATGTCCACCGTAGCTTTCTTCCCTGGATGTTTATGGCCTGGAGACTGCTCCCTTGCAGAGTCTGCTCCTATGGAGATCAGCTAGCTCGTCTCCTTGTTCCGCTGTTTATAACAGCCCTGGATCCTTGTCTATCTATGTAATAAACGCGCCTCCCTGTTCAACTGTATACAGTCAACATGCTGAGCTTCCAGGCTGCTGCTCTTACTCCATCAGAGAGCCGGTCTACCCAATCCCAGCTTTTTTGTGTCTGTGTGTCGGTCATTTCTTCATTCCCTCACCGCTCTAGTTAGTTCCGTCCCCGGAAGCCCGCAGAGAGTGGCGAGACTCAGTCTCAGAAGAAAACAAACAAAAAAGACTTCCCATTTCTTCACATTTTTGCACCATCTTTCACTTTCCCCCAACCTTTTAATATGAAATACTACCTCATGATCATTTTTATTTTGCCCTCAAATTTCTAGTGAGAAAAGTTTATTTCTCAACATTTATCTGCCACTGGTTTTCCTCATCTTCAAATTCATATCCTTTGTACATTTTCTTCTTTTGGGTGAGTTGTCTTTTTCTCATTGATTCAGAAAAATTCTTCGTAAGCTTATGAAGTTGCCATTTGTAGGTCAGAAATGATATATTGGCAATTTCACATACATGAAACGGGTTTTCCGGATACTAATCTTTGGATCCTTTTGTGAGTGGCAGCTGCCCTCTTTCAGTTTATGATTTTTAAATGTATTTACGGCAACTTTTGATGTGCGGAAGAAAATATTAACACAGCCACCCTTCTATACCCGTGGGTTCTGTGTTTTGGGTTTCAATCATCGCAGAGAGAAAATAGAAAATAAAACTGCTTCTGTGCTAAGCATATATAGACTCGCTTCTTGCCATTATTCTTCAAACAGCACAATATTGCATTTATATTGGAGATTACCGACAGCATGCAAACAGCATGATATTACATACAAGGGACTTGAGCCTCTGCAGATGTTGGCACCCCAGAAGGGTGGGGGCTGACCCAGTCCCCCCTGAACACGGAGATGATTGGATAGCCAGTTTGTTAGCACTGTCCCTTGCCATTCATGTTTTGTCTGTGTCTTGTTGGATTTCCCAGAGG
>CABHPR010127796.1:1413-22007 GCA_902168415.1 Peromyscus melanophrys
TGTGTGTGTGTGTGTGTGTGTGTGTGTGTGTGTGTGTGTGTGTGTGTAAGTGTATGTATGTCAACCTGACACACACATAGACATATCTTGGAAGAGGGAATCTTAATTAAGGAGTTGCCTCCATCAGATTGGCCTGTAGGCAAGTCCATGGGGCATTTTCTTGATTGATGATTGAGGAGGGCCCTGCTCACTGTAGGTGATGCCACCCTTGGGCAGGTGATCCTGTATCGAAGAAAAAAACAGGCTGGGCAAAGTCATGGAGAGCAACCCAGTAGGCAGCATTCCTCATGGTCCCCACTTCCATTCCTGCCTCCAGGTGTCCACCTTGACTACAGACCTTTGCCTCCCCATGTTGCTTCTGGTCATGATGTTTTATCATAGCAATAGAAAGCAAACTAAGACAGCATATTAAAAATAAAATAATAAACAAACAAACAAACAAATACAAGTCCTTGTCCCTGTCCCCAGAGAAACTAGCTAAGCCAAGACATCTCCAGGAGGGCTCTGATTTTGACCTATTTTCTGCTTCCCAAACAGAGCATAGATCAAGGATTATTTCTTATTTAAAAACAGAGCTGAGTTATCGTCTGAGACTTGCATTCTCCCTGTATAGCCTCAGAGAAGATAATCGACACATCCAGCGCCTGTGTCCCTGTGGGGAAGATGAACACTGAGAGAGAGCTGGAGTCAGATGCTGAGGAAGGAGACTTTGGAAAGACAGACGGAACTTCTATTCCAAGCCTACAAGACTCCGGGACCGTTCCTGTCAACCCGCCTTTGCTTCTACGGCCTTAGCACATTTCCACAGGAGTGCTTTCGGAGTGTGGTGCTTAGGGCGGGAGTACACGGGACCTCGGCTTGAGAAGTACCTGTCCGAAGGAAAGTCCTCCATGGAGGACTACACTCCTCTCTGATTCCCTCCCCTTTCATCCAAGTATGTCATGCACAGACATACTCAGAAAGCTTTGGGGGACTGAAGAGTCAACTTTGTCATTCAACAATAGAAAGAAAACCGAAGGAAGAAATGGGGCCACTTGGGGGTGTCTCTTCAGCCACCCAGGGTGGGAGCATCTCCTGGGACTCCTCAGTGTGCATACCATCTGTCAGAACTGAGGGCATCTCTAGGCAGAACTAGGACTAGATGACTTTTTTAAAAAATAAATCTCATTTTCCCCAAGTTTATGACCTACTATTAACTATTTTGCTGATGGAGAAACTGAGTCAGGCAAGAATGCTAAATGACACACAGATACACATAAGTAAACATTTTAAACAAATCTTGCTAGGTGGGGTAGCATATGCCTTAAATCCCAGCAATCAGGAGACTGAGGTAGACAGAGCTCTGGGTTTGAGACCGTCCTGGTCTACATAGTGAGCTCCAGACCAATCAAAGCTACATAGTGAAATAATAGTAAGTAATTAATAATAATTAACAATAATAATTCTTTAAAAAACTGACTATTCATAGCAGCTGTAATCCTAATAGCTGAAACTAGCTATTGCACAATTGTCCTTTAGTTGACAGGTTAAACAAAAGTGATGCATCCACACCTTGGGATGCCACTTAGCAATGAAGAAACCTAACAACTTGGATAAATCTCTAGGTTGGTGAAAGGCTGAGTAAACAGATATGATGCCTCAAAGTGTGTACTACCTGCACCATCTGAAATAAACCTATAGGCATGAGGGGTGAGGGGGGTGGCTTGGTAAGTCAGAGTGCTTGTTCTGCCTGTGTGAGGACCTGAGTTCAAATCCCCAGAACCCACGTCAAAATCCAGGTATGGTGCTGGGTGAAGAAGAAGGTGTGGGTAGCATGAAGAAGTGTGTAGAAATAGATACTTCCACATTTTGATTGTGATGGTGGTGCAGTGGGAGCTACACGTGTGACAAAATTAAGCACACATGCACACACCTGTATAACTAGGAACATGTGAATAAGCTCTGTGGATGTGACCAGTGTCATTACTAGGTTTGAAATCGTATTACCATGACACTAACAACAGTGGAACATGTGTGAGGGGTACCCAGAACCTGTCTTTGCAACTGCCTCTGAATCTATACTTACTTTAAAAATTTTTTTATAAGTAATTAGTAAAAGCATTAGTCAGTACTTAGAAGTCATAGCTGTATTTCAATAAAACACGGAAGACGAAGGAGAAAGAGGAGGGTGGGGGATGGAGGTACAGTGGGCTAGGGATAGGACTCAGTAGTAGAGCACTTCCCTAAAATATGTGAGGCCCTGGATTCCATCGCCAGCACCACAGGGAAAAAAGGAAAAAAAAAGAGGGAAAAGGGAGGAGAGCCTACTCAATGCAGTGACTTGCCCTCACCTCTGCATGCTGGAGGCCACCCCCCTTTTAGGGTAAACTAGCTCTCCTTCCATGCAGGCCCACTCACCTGGATTACACTCCTCACCCAGCATGGAGTTCTCCCATCCCCCCCCCCCACGTGCACTGGGGCTCTCTGCCTGCATTCACGCTCCTCTCTGTCCTAATTCTTCACCAACGCCTTCCCATCTCACAAGGCTCTGCAAGACTCGCCCTCTGTCCATACGGAACTCTGTCCATACAGAACGCTTGTACCTACTCGAATTCAGAGACCAGACTCTAACTCCTCTACTGTATTTTCTAAATACCTGACACCGTGGCTAACACTATAGGGAAGTACTTAAAATTCCTCGTGGGTAGACTGAAGGCCTGGCTGCCCCGAAGTGTATCGTTAATATCCATAAGTGATTCTATCAGAACCATAACCTATTGTTTCACACATAACCAGTCCAGATAGCCTTCGATGACAGCTCAATTTTTTTTTTTTTTTTTTTTTTTTGGTTTTTCGAGACAGGGTTTCTCTGTGTAGCTTTGCGCCTTTCCTGGAGCTCACTTGGTAGCCCAGGCTGGCCTTGAACTCACAGAGATCCGCCTGACTCTGCCTCCCGAGTGCTGGGATTAAAGGCGTGTGCCACCAACGCCCGGCCGACAGCTCAATTTATGACTTGACTTTACGGTGGCACATAGGTGATATGAAACCACACTTTGGTTTTTGGTTTTGTTTTGTTTTTTTCCATTCCCATACTAGTGCCACACTGTCTGATAATCTCTTCTTACAATATCAGCCACAGCTGGCAGCCAGCTGCAGCTCCCAGCCAGTCACATGATCACAAGGGGCACAGCCTATACTCCACAGCATACTAAGCTATGATGTCGGGCTGGTGTGCTGGCTAGTTTTTATGTCAACTTGACCTAAGCTAGGGTCTTCGAGGAAAAAGGAATCTTAATTGAGAAAGTGCCTCCTCAGGATTGGCCTGTAGACAAGTCTATGGGCATTTTCTCAATTGTTGATTAATGTGGGAGGGCATAGCTCACTATGGGTGGTACCATCCCTGGGCAATGATCCTGGATGATATAAGAAAGCAGGCTGAGCAAGTCTTGAGGAGCAAGCCAGTAAGCAGCATTCATCCATTGCTTCTGCTTCAGTTCCTGTCTCTAGGTTCGTGCCCTGACTTCCTTCAGTGACGGACTGTCATATGAAACTGTAAGCATGAAATACACCCTTTCTACCCCAAGCTGATTTTGGTCATAGTGATTTATCACAACAATAGAAACCCTAACTAAGACTGTTGGTTAGACATTTTTCAAGATTTATTGGAATGCTGGTGCCCATGGAAGTTAGGGATATCCAATTCCCTGCAAACTGGAGGTACAGACAGTGTGGGTGGCCAGGAACCAAACACCAGTCCTCTGCAAGGGCAGCATCCATACTTAACTATTGAGCCATCTTTCCAGGCCCTAAATGCATTGTGATTTAAGATATTTTCAACTTGATGAGTTAATTGTAGTGTAACCACATCATAAAGTGAGAAGCATTTGATCTCAAACGTTTTAATTTGTTACCTTATATTAGACCCATTCTATAGTCTAAAAACTGAGTCCAGGGGGATCAAGTACTATCTCAAATACAAAGTTAGGATAAGTCAAATTAGAAGCCATAATTCTACTACAAAGCCTAATCTGGATACAAATTGCTGCCCCTAAAACTTTATTGTCAACAAAGCAATTTATGAAGATCATATCCCCCCAAAAGTGTAATGGTTTTGTAGCACAAAACGTGGTGTTGGCCAGTACCCTAAGGGTACCTGAGGCCCTACAGGAATATCTGAATCTCATAAAGTGGGAGCAAAGACCGGAGGAGGGTGAAAGGTAACTCAGGAGACCAGGGGCCCCCAGAAATCATTCCTCCTTCAAATCCTTCCTCTCGGATGTTTGTCGTGGTGATGGAAAAACTCACAGCATCAAGCTGTTTTTATCCCGGCAACAGTTACCATGGCCTTTTCTTCTATCTGAGTTTCTTTTCTACCTAATTTTTGTATGACTGGCCATGAGTCACTCAGATTTCAATTTTATATTTTTAAAAAAAACCAACATGTATTTGTGTGGGGGCGAATGGGCACACCCCACAGCCTGTGTGGAGGTCAGAAGACAACTTGTAGGAGTTGGTTCTTTTCTACCATGTGGGTTCCAGGAATCAAGGCTTGACAGTTAGCACCTTTACTTGTTGTCAGCACTCAGGAGGCTGAGGCAGGAGGATGGATACAAGTGTGAGGCCACCCTGGGCTACGTAGTGAGTTCCCAGCCACCCTGGGTTACAGAGTTAGACTCTGACTCAAAATGACAAAAATCATGTGTCAGGTGAAAAACAAAAATAAAGGAAATAAAAACATCCTAAGCACAAGATAAGCAGGTGGATTTCCACATAGAACTAGTAAGAGTTTGTTGAAAGGATCTCAGATTTCACACTGAACAGAACTTTGTATTTTAGAAAGAAAAATATATTTTCTAAATAATACCAATGTATCATTTGCCTTTTTCACTGTGTTGGCTTTTTAGGATTTTTTTTATCGCTTGAATGAGAGAGACAGAGAGAGAGAGAGAGAGAGAGAGAGAGAGAGAGAGAGAGAGAGAGAATGTGTGTGTGTGTGTGTGTGTGTGTGTGTGTGTGTGTGTGTGTGAGAATGTGTGTCAATGTGTATGTGTCTGTGTGCCACATATACAAGTACAGATACCCGAGGACCCCAGAAGAGGGCATCCTGTCCTCTGCAGCTGGAGCTACAAGGGACTGTGACCAGACACGGGTGCTGGGAACCAAACTTTGATCCCCAAGAACCACAGCGCTCTTAACCACTGAGCCACCCCTCCAGCCCCTACACAGCGGCTTCTGATGCCACAGTACGGGTGAGTCAAACTCTTTCCCACTTAGTCCAAATCAAGGAAGTCACACCAAGTTCTGCTAATGATCTTTGTATTCTCCACCACACTGAGACAGTAGGAAAGTGAGCCAGGTTTACTTCAAGTCCTTGATGAAAGAGTAAAAACTGCTAATTTTTCTAAAGACCTGACTACACATTTTTAGTATTCTGTGTGAAGAAGTAGAATTTGCACACAGCCCCTCTGCTGCTTCTCAACACAGTGTTGTCTCAAGATGAAGGGCTCCCGTGATGACGTTTTGAGCCAAGGCAGAGACTTTGTTTCATAGAACACTCTTTTTACTTGAAAGAATGAGTGACAACCTATATCTGCTCCACTGAAAGACATTTCCTTAAAGAATGACCAGAGTAAGCCTGCCACTGAAAAGAAAACAGTGACTGTATTTGTTGTCGCCAGTAATAACATCTGAGCTGTCCACCAAAACCCAGAATTTTAAGAATACTGCCACAAATAGTTTCTTAAATAGTGTGATCAAGTATCTGTGAATCTATGCAGATCTGACCTAATACTTTCTGCATGTCACGTTACAAATTCATATATAGCTTGTTTTAAAAAAAAAAATTCTAGGGCTGGGGAGGTGGCTCACTGAGTCCGAACATTTGATATACAAGCATGAGGACCTGAGTTCGAATCCTTAGCACTCACATAAAAATCTGGGTGTGGCCACACATGCATCTGTAACTCTACCATTGAGATCGATGGGGCCTGCTGGCTGCCACTTGGTTCCAGAGTCAGTGAGAGACCTTGTCATGAGGGAATAAGGTAGCAAGTGACAGAAGAAGACACTTAGTATCCTCCTCTGGCTTCCAAGTGCTCTAAAGGACACACACACACAGGACACAAGAGAAAGAGAGCAAGGAGGGGTGGAGAGAAAGAAAGAGAAGAAAAATAACTCCAACACAGGCCAGAAGACCAGAGAGGAAACAAACCAAGGAACGAAACACTCATACAACAAAGAGAAACCCAGAAGTCGGCACTGAGACCTAAAATCACCCCAAACCCAGATGCCTAGATGCCAGTGTAAGAACACAATCGACAACAGCCAGGGCAATATGTCACCACAGAGCCCAGCTATCCTACTACAGCAGGACCTGAATATTCCAACACAACTGAAGCACAAGAAAAAGGCCTTAAAACCAACTTTAGGAAGATGATAGAGGTCCTTAAAGAAGTAGTGAATAAATCCCTTAAAGAAATCAAGGAAAAGACAAAAAAAATTAGAGGAAATTGATAAATCTCTTTAAGAAAGCCAGGAAAAAACAGACAGTTGAAGGAAGCCATAAAATTCTTTAAGACCAGAAAATGGAAGTAGAAGAAATAAAGGAAATACAAACTGGGGGAATTCTGGAAATAGAAAGTCTAGGTAAGTGAACAAGAACTACAGAGGCAAGCATCATCAACAGAATATAAGAGATGAAATAGAGAATCTCAGCTGTTGAAGACACAGTAGAAGAAACAGATATATTGGTCAAAGAAAATATTAGATCTAAAAAATTCCTAACACAAAACATCCATGGAATATGGGACACTATGAAAAGACCAACCCTAGAGAATAATAGGTATAGAAGGAGGAGAAGAATCCCAGCTCAAAGACCCAGAAAAATATTTTCAACAAAATCATAGAAGAAAATTTCCCTAACCTAAAGAAGGACATACCTATAAAGGTACAAGATACACAAAGATCACCAAATAGATTGGATTAGAAAATAAAGTCCCCTTGTCACATAATAATCAAAACACTAAATATACAGAAAAAAGAAAGACTATTAAAAGCTGCAAGGGAAAAAAACAAGTAACATATAAAGGTAGACCTATTAGAATTACACCTGACTTCTCAATAGCTACTCTAAAAGCCAGAAGAGCCTGGACAGATGTCCTGCAGACTCTAAGAGACTACAAGTGTCAGCCCAGACTACTATAGCCAGGAAAACTTTCTATCACCATAGATGGAGAAGACAAGATATTCCACGATAAAGTCAAATTCAAACAGTATCTGTCTACAAATCCAACCCTACAGAAGATACGAGAAAGAAAACACCAACCCAAGGAGGTTAACTATGCTTGAAAACACAGAAAATAAATAATTTCACACCAGAAAAACCAAAAGAATGGAAGCATATGTGCGTGTACACACACACACACACACACACCACCACCACCACCACCACCACCACCATCATCATCATCAACAACAACAACAACAAAATAACAGGAATTAACAATCATTGGTCATTGATATCTCTCAATATCAATGGACTCAATTCCTCAATAAAAAGACACAGATTAACAGAATGGATCCAAAAACAGGATCCATTTTTCTGCAGCATTCAAGAAACATCAAAGATAGATATTACCTCAGAGTAAAAGATTGGAAAAAGGTTTTCCAAACAAATGGGCCTAAGAAGCAAGCTGGTATAGCCATTCTAGTATCTCACAAAATAGACTTCAAACCAAAATTAATCAAAAGAAATGAGGAGCCGGGCATTGGTGGCGCACGCCTTTAATCCCAGCACTCGGGAGGCAGAGGCAGGCGGATCTCTGTGAGTTCGAGGCCAGCCTGGGCTACCAAGTGAGTTCCAGGAAAAGGCGCAAAGCTACACAGAGAAACTCTGTCTCGAAAAACCAAAAAAAAAAAAAAAGAAATGAGGAAGGACACTCCATACTCAAAGGAAAAGTCCACCAAACTGACGTTTAAATTCTTAATATCTATGCCCTGAACACAAGGGCACATTTGTAAAAGAAACATTATGAAAGCTTAAATCACACATCAACCCTCACACATTGGTAGTGGGAGACTTCAACACCCAACTCTAACCAATGGACAGGTCATCCAGACAAAAGCTAAACAGAGAAATACTGGAGCTAACAGACGTTATGAACCAAATGGACCTAACAGATATCAACAGACCATTTCACCCAAACACAAAAGAATACCTTCTCAGTATTTCATGGAACTTTCTCCAAAATTGACTACACATTTGGTCACAAAGCAAGTCTCAACAAATACAAGAAAATTGAAATAACCCCCTGAATCCTATCAAATCACCACGGATTAAAATTGGATATCAATAACAACAGAAACAACAGAAAGCTTATGAACTCATGGAAACTGAACAACTCTCTACTGAATGAATACTGGATCAAGACAGAAATAAAGAAATTCAAGACTTCCTAGAATTCAATGAAAATGAAGGCACAGCATACCCAAACTTATGGGACACAGTGAAAGTGGTGCTAAGAGAAAAGGTCAGAGCACCAAATGCCTAAAGAAACTGGAGAGCTCAAGCCAGCAACTTAACAGCACACCTGAAAGCTCTAGAACAAAAAGGAGTTAGCACACCCAAGAGGAGTAGATGGCAGGAAATGAACGGAGGGCTAAAATCAATAAAATAGAAACAAAGAGAACAATGCAAGGAATCAATGAAACAAAGAGTTGGTTCTTTGAGAAAAATCAACAAGACAGACAAACCCTTATCTAAACTAAGTAAAAGAGCATATCCAAATTAACAAAATCAAAAATGATAAGGGGGACATGACAACAGACACTGAGGACATCCAAAGAATCTTTATGTCATATTTTAAAAACCTGTACTGTGGGGTTGGGGATTTAGCTCAGTGGTAGAGCACTTGCCTAGCAAGCACAAGGCCCTGGGTTTGGTCCTCAGCCCTGAAATTAAAAAAAAAAAAAGAAAAAAGAAAAGAAAAAAGAACCTGTACTGTGCCAAATTGGGAAATATAAAAGAAATGGAAATTTTTCTTGATAGATACCACTTACCAAAGTTAAATTAAGATCAGATAAATAACTTTGGATTGCTAACCTCTAGAATGTGAAAAATAAATTTCTGTTATTTAAACCACCTAGACACCAGTACTTTGCTACAGCAAAGCAGATGTGATTTTAAAAGAAAAAGATGTGGTTCAAAAGAAAATGGCCCCCACAGGGAGTGGCGCTATTAGGAGGTGTGGTTTTATTGGAGTAGGTGGGGCCTTGTTGAAAGAAGCCTGTCACTAGGGGTGGGCTTTGAGTTCTCATATACGCTCAAGCTATACCCAGTACACAGACTCCTTCTGCTGCCTGCTGATCAAGATGTAAAACTCACAGCTCCTTCTCCAGCACCATGTCTACCTGCACACCACCATGTCCTACCATGATGATAATGGACTAAGCTTGTGAAACTGTAAGCCACCAGTTAAAGGTTTTCCTTTATAAGAGTTGCCGTGGTCGTGGTGTCTCTTCACAGCAATAAAAAGCCTAACTAAGACAGCAGATGAATGCATATGCATCTAATGAGGAGTAAATTTCCAATTCTATGCAATCTCACCCAGGAAATCAAAGAGGAAGAAATACTTTCTAACCATTTTGTGAGGCAATGCTACTCTGATATTCTTTTTTAATTATAAGGAAATAAATCTATGGACCAGATTCCTTAGATAAATAGCAGTAAAAATAAGTGGATGGATACAGCTCAGTGATAGTAAGCAAGCCTGAGGTCCTTGACTCTATCCTCAGGTTGTTCACATGCGCGCGCACACACACACACACAGTCTCCAACAGAATGTTAGTGAACTAAATCAAGCAATATATAAAAACCATGCCTCATTCTGCGAGTGTGTGCGTTAGCATTTACTTTATGAACAAGCTAAAAGGAATGAATCTCATAACCCGTAAGTAGATGCTGAGAGGACATCTGACAAAATTCAACACATTGTTACAATTCTCACCAACTGTATATACACCTCGTGGCATTCCCTTAGCCATAACGAAGAATAAAATTATGTTATTTTCAGGAAAATGAGTGCAACTAGAGATTATATTGTTAAATGAATTAAGTCAGTCTCAGGAAGACAAATATGTTTTCTCTTATTTGTGGTTCCCAGATTTTTATAGAGATGTATACAATTATGTATGTATGTGTGTATGTATGACAAGAAAGTAGAAATGAAACTGTCTAGGGGGAAGGGGAGACAAATGGAAGAGGAAAGTGTGGAGAGATGGGAGGCAGACAACAGATGGGTATAAATGTGCTCAACAATGTGCTTATGAGTGTCCTTATATAATCCAGTTCCATGCACAGCGCATAGATGCACAGTGAATATATTTCTAAGGATATTTTCAAAACTGTCCACAAACTAATAAAAGCTAACTTCTCTAATCTGATTAAGGGAATCTGCGAAAATGCAGTTAACATATTTAAAATATACTATCCATTCTCATCATTCCATGCATGCTTATACTGAAGGTCTTAGTTGGTGCAGTAAGACAATAAAAAGAAGTAAAAGGCATATAATTTGACAGGAGAATTAAAACTGTACTCCATTGACAACATGATAATACTTTAAAAAGGCATGGAATCTACAAAATCTTTTAGAACTAGGTGTATTCAATGCATTGTCAGTTATAAGATTAATATATAAAACTGAGTTGTCTTCCTATAGGTTATCAATAAAACTTTAAAATGGTACCTGTCTTAGTTAGGGTTTCTATTGCTGTAAGGAGACACCATGACCATGGCAACTCTTATAAAGAAAACATTTCATTGTGGTGGCTCGTTTACAGTTTCAGAGGTTCAGTCCATTATCATCATGACAGGGAGTATGGTGGCGTGCAGACAGATGTGGTGCTGAAGAAGTAGATGAGAGTCCTACAGCTCGCAGGTGACAGGAAGTCAACTGACAGTCACACTGAGGGAAGCTTGAGCAAAAGAGACCTCAAAGCCCACCCCCACAGTGATACACTTCCTCCAACAAAGCCACACCTCCTAATGGTGCCATGCCCTATGAGATTATGAGGACAATTACATTCAAACTACCACAGCACCTCTGGGGCTGATCGGATGGCTCAGTGGATAAGGCACATGCATACATGCCTGAGGACCTGAATTGTAATCCTCAGAACCCACATCAAGCCAAATGGTACTGTGTACTTGTGATCCCTGTGCTCCTACAGTGAGAAAGGCAGAAACAGAAGAATCGATAGGAACTCATGAGCCAGCCTGGTGTGCATGGTGGTAAACAACCAAAAGACCCTGTCTCAGACAAGATGTACTGTGAGGACTGACACGCAAGGTTATCCACATGTGTGCCACACACATGATCATGTGCACATGTGTATGTGCACTGTGCACACACACAATCATGTGTATACATGCATATATGCACATGGTTGTGCATGTGTGAGTGCACACACACACACACGATTTTTAAAGGCACCTCTTCTTGCTGTGGTGATGCACATCTGTAACCCCAGTACATGGGAAGAAGCAGAAGGACTGTGGGTTTGAGGCCAGCCCAGACTACACAGAAAAACTGTCTGAAAACAAAACAAAGCAAAAATGGTCCATATTATGGTTTGTATGTGAAAAGTGATTGAACATTTGTTGCCCAGATCAGGAGGAGGGGGTTGTAGGAGATGTAAAACCTTGTCTGTTTATCTCCCATTACCCTTTTCTTCAAAGGGTCAAAGGCTATTGGACAAAGTCTGGATCCTCCTAGGGTCTAACAAACCCGGCATGGTCCAGCTCCTGCCAGAACTCAGGCCTCATCCTCCTCACCCACATCCTTCACTGCTCCACAAGGCTCTTCTTCACCTGTATGTCCTGCTGCCACAGGGCTGTTGCACAGCTTCTGTCTCTGAACTGCTGGCACCCACTTTAACTTGAATGCCTCTTTACACACTAGACATTATCTCAGTATCAGTTCATTTGAGAAGGGTTTCTTCCCATTCAAGTCTGGGTAAGAACTGTTAGTTGCTTAATTTCTTAAGTTGGAACAATTATTTCTATTTTAAGTCATGCAATGATTTTTTTTTTTTTTTTTGGTTTTTCGAGACAGGGTTTCTCTGTGTAGCTTTGCACCTTTCCTGGAGCTCACTTGGTAGCCCAGGCTGGCCTCGAACTCACAGAGATCCGCCTGGCTCTGCCTCCCGAGTGCTGGGATTAAAGGCGTGCGCCACCAACGCCCGGCGCAATGATCTTTTGATTGTGACATTTTGATCATTGTGGTCTTTTGATTGCCTCCATTGCCGATTAAGGCTTTATGACAATCAGGGCCTTTGGAGTTTGCTAAACATTGAAACTGTAGCATCTCACACAGTAGCTAGGTACCCAAATATTTGCTAAAGATTAGACACAGTAATGAGTTATGTAACTTAGTTATATATATAATGATGTCAGCACCATTTGTAATGATGTTGGATTAGAAACGACCCAAAAACCCAACAGCAGGAGACGCCATTAAATATGACATATCATGACACTTCCGTGCAATGGAATATTGTGCAGCTGTTTAAGGCATCTTCAGAGTCATTGATATGGAAAGAGTCTCAAAATCTATATGTGAATAAAGCACAGCACAGCTGAGTGTACACAGTACTCCACCACTCTATCAAAGGCAACAGTAAATAACACATGTTAAACTGTATTTGCAGTATCAACATACTCGGTGAATGTTTGCACAAGAAACCAATAACTGTGGCTGTCTGGGGGTAGCTAGGAACAGGGGAATGAATGGCGAAGAGAAAGATTTTCTACTGGTACCACTGTCTACTTTCAGATTTGGACTTACAAGAACATGTTATCTGCTTACAGTTCAGTTAGTATACTTTTTCAAAGTGCTCCTGCCCGGAAGTTATTAAATACTGCTAAATGGAAGAAAACGCATACAGTCGCTTCCCCTTTATCATTCCCATCACCAATGTGCTTCCCCTTTACTGTTCTCACCAATCAAGGGAGTTGGGTGGGATTAGCAGTCACCAATCCCAGCAGGCATTAGGACTTACAGTTCCCTGGGAAGTAACAGAAAGCTTTTTTTTAGTTATATGTATGTGTGTGTTGGAGGGGGGATATGAACATGAGCACAGGTGCCCATGAAGGCTAGAAGAAGGCACTGAATCCCCTGGAGCTAGAGTTACAGGTGGTTGTGAGCCACCTGACATGGATGCTGGGAAGTGAGCTCTGGCCCTCTGAAAAAGAAGTATGTGCTTTTAACTACTGAACCATCTCCCCAGCCCCAGAAAGTTTATTAATTTGTTTAAGAAGATGCCATGTTTGAAGACTTTGAAATGACTACAGTCATAATGAACCTCTTAACTGTTCTTCATAGTTTACAAAGTGCATCAGATGCACACTCTAGTGTAGCAGCCTTAGTTTCTGTGGGCCTCATTTTCTACGTGAACAAACTTCAGCCATGAGAAATGAAAGGACCTGCCCAAGGCCATTCCTCCCGACCTAGCAGAGCCGTCCAGATCTGATGAGTTTACATTCCTTCTGAAGCAGCTAAGAGTGAGACAGTTCCTTCCCAACTCCAAACAAGGAAAGGAGACCATGGGGGCAGCCTGACCTTCACAAGTTTTATTTTAATCCCATGACATTTGATGACAGACATCAGTAAGTCGGGTCAGGCTAGGTCTTAGTCCTAGGGGATAGAACCGGCAGAGAAGAGAAAATATCCAACTTCTGTTTTGACTGTTACACTCGCCCAAGCAGGAGAAAAAAGGAAAATGTTCTTGGCTGGAGTGCAGAGAATCCTGCCAGTAAAGACTCTGATTGCCAAAGGCATCCCCTCAAGCCCCATTAGCACCATGTCACCAATGGGGAGGTGCTGAACACTTAGTGTCACTACTGATGTCTTGGCAACTTTTGAAAGCAAGACTGTGTTTCTATGAACTAAAGAGTGGGTGGGATATCTAAAAGCAGAGTACTGGAAAGGAACCAGAGTGTGGGAGGGTTTTGCTCCCACGGATTGAGTTGAATGGCACCCTGGGTGTGCCGCACAAAAGCATCCCCATGTAAGATTTTCCTACTGTCCCAGCCCTTAGCCTCCAGATCACCTCCCCAAGTCAAATGACACTCCAAGAAAAAGACCTATTGGTGAAGAGGATGAAGGATATCCTTCATGACTGGAATCTAGGTCGCATGTCCAGGCTGCAAGGAAGCGTGGCGAGAAACAGCATCAACAACAAAACCATAAGAGCTTGCTACACACCTGCAAGATTCGTTCCCTAAGACACTGTGAAAAAAGCGAAGTCCAGGGCCATGAACAACTTCTCTGGGAACCCAGGAGGGAGGGATTAGTGAATTCTTAATGTTTCTGAGCTCATAGGCATGCTTATCCTAGGAGGAAGAGATAACTGGAGGCTCGCCTGCCCACAAAAAAGGTGGGTGCTGTAGCTTGTTTTCTTGTCTGTTTGTTTTTGATGTTTGTTTTGGTTGGTTTTTGAAGAAGGTTGGAAGGAATTGCCAATAGGTCTTCCTGTAACTCTTTGTCCACACGCAACCATTTGAATCACTCCACATTACAGACAAAGACTGCAAGGTTTACAACAGAATTTTTCAAAGTAAATATGGTCAGTTTTAAGTTAAATTTTGTGTGTGTCTATGCCTGTGTGTGTGTGTGTGTGTGTACATGTGTTACAGTATGCTTATTGAGGTCTGAAGATGAAAGTTGTGGGATATTTGTATACTGTGTGAAGACGTGTCACTGTGATTGGTTTAATAAAGAACTAAATGGTCAATAGCTAGGCAGTAAGAGGTTAGGTGGGGACAGAGAGGACTCTAGGAAAAAGGAAGGCGGAGTCACCAGCTAGACATGGAGAGGAAACAGGAGGTGCAAGATGGAAGAGAGTTAACGCCACATGGCAGAAAGTAGATAAATATAAATGAGTTAATTTAAGTTATAAGAGCTAGTTAGGAACAAGCCTAAGCTACAGGCTGAGCTTTCATAATTAATAAGAAGTCTTTGTGTCATTATTTGGGAGCTGGCTAGTGAACAGAAAAGGACTCGTTACATGTGGCATTCAGTGTGGAGGCTTGAATATCCATGTAGGGCCTGAGAAAGCAGTTTCTCAAGTAGGTTCAGCCTATAGAGGCACTGCTCTTTTTTTTCATTTTTTTTTAAATTTTATAATTTAATTTAATTTAATTTTACATATCAGCCACAGATTCTCTGCCCTCCCCCCAATCCACCCCCCATTCCTACCTCCTCCAGGGCAAGGACTCCCCTGGGGATTCAGCTCAGCCTGGTAGATTCAGTCGAGGCAGGTCCAGTCCCCTCCTCCCTTCACCCAGGCTGAGCAGTGTCCCAGCATAGGCCCCAGGCTCCAAAAATCCAGCCCATGCACCAAGGACAGGTCCCAGTCCCACTGCCTGGGAGCCTCCCAAATAGTTCAAGCTAATCGACTGTCTCACTTATCCAGAGGGCCTGATCCAGTTGTATAATCCCTCCTCTTTCTCGCCGATTGGACTCCCGGAGCTCCACCTGGGGCCTGGCCGTGGATTTCTGCATCCGGTTCCATCAGTCATTGGATGAGAGTTCTACCATGACAGTTAGGGTGTTTGGCCATCCGATCACCAGAGTAGGTCAGTTCGGGCTGTCTCTCGACCATTGCCAGTAGTCTATTGTGGTGATATCTGTGGATTTCTGGGAACCTCTCTAGCACTTTGCTTCTTCCTATTCCCGTGGGGTCTTCATTTATCATGGTCTCTCTTTTCTTGTTCTCCTTCTCTGTTCTTGATCCAGCTGGGATCTCCCACTCCCCTAAGCTCTCTTTCCCTCAAAACTTGCCCTTCATTACCCCCACTCACGTCCAGTTTGCTCATGTAGATCTCATCCATTTCTCTGTTGTTGGGCGATCCCTGTGTCTTTCTTAGGGTCCTCTTTACTAGGTAGCCTCCCTGGAGTTGTGAGTTGTAGTCTGGTTATCCTTTGCTTTACATATAGTATCCACTTATGAGTGAGTACATACCATGTTTGTCTTTCTGAGTCTGGGTTACCTCACTCCGGATGATTTTTTCTAGATCCATCCATTGCCTGCAAACCTCATGATGTCATTGTTTTTCTCTGCTAAGCAGTACTCCATTGTGTATATGTACCACATTTTATTTATCCATTCTTCGAGGCACTGCTCTTTTAAGAGACCCTGTTGTACAACTGAGCACTTGAGCAGCAGGCACTAGGCACAAACTCCTGCTTCAGGCAGACACAACAAATTCCCAGAGCTGGAGTGAGTAAATGTGGCTCCAGGTGGGTGCCCACCAACATGAGATAGGCTGTCATGAAACCAGGGGGAGCAGAGCCAGCCACTAGCATGCAGCCAGAGCCATGCAGCAGGAGCCTATTGGTTTAAAATTTGCTCACATGCTCAGAGGAGGCTGCAGACTTGAAAAAAAAAAAAAGTCAGGTCCAGGTGGACAAAACCTCTGAACAGGTTACAGTGTGTTTAAAAATGTACTTAGATGCTAAATAAAGAAAAAGAAAATGGGTATAGACAGTCATAGAAAAAATAGTTTAAAAATAATAAAGTCTTTAAAGAAAAGTAATATAAAAATTAAGCCATGTATAGATGGGAAATACACAGGGCAACTGGAAACTGTATGGTGTTTTGTTGACTTTGAATTTTTTGAATGCTGAAGAGTCAATGGCAGCTGCTGAGATACATTGCATTATGAAAGGCACTGCTGAATTAAACCAGCCTATATACTTTAGAGATGTCTTGGCTCAAAATGGAAGCTGGGAAATGTGTTGCACTGGGGGAGAGGTTATGCCTTTGTTTTCACAGGAAACAAAAAGCTACAGATTCCTTCAAAGTTAAAATAGATCAGATTTGACAGGGGAGACCTCCTGAGGATCTTGACTATAGACTTGAGGGAAGAAAACAGGAAAGCTACAAGACAGGTGACGTACATGCTGATCCCTCTGCATGGGAACAACTCTGAGACTGGTTGAGACAATATAAATCTTGTTGGCTACAGAGTCCTCATGGCTTATTATTACATGCCATCCTTTTATATGGCATGGATAGAGGTTTGGTTATACAGTCCAAGTGGACTTATAAAGTTGACAGATGCCTTTTATCTGCTCAAATATAAAACAGGAAATCATCTTTAGCTAACTTGTACACTCTGTACATTCTATACTTACGTTAATACAGATATATATGTTACCTTTAAAAGTTTCATGTGTTTTCAGAACAAAAGGACCAGAAACCAATGAAGACATAAAGTCCAGGTAATCCAGCCTCTCAGAGTGCCTCTATTGCAGTTTCCTCAAAATTCTGCATTTAGAACAACTTCAAAGCTGCTAGCTGAGATGGTCCAGCTTCATAGACTATTCCAGCTAAGACTTCAGATAAGCTCTACACTTTCCCATCACACAGAAATTAAACAAGAAATAATACAGCTAGCTCTCCCAAGACCTGATCATTATCCCAATTTTCTCAGGGTCCCCTAAACATGTCATTGCCCCCAGATAACAGGAATCAGTCTAGCAAACATGATGCCCACATTCTCAAGAGGTGGGGTGGGTGGTTTTGGTCATTCAGTGGGTTATGGATGTTAGTCATCATTTGGGGGGTTGTTTGCAAGTTGTTGTTGGTCATAGTCAAGGATGAAACTAACAAAGGAAATTAGTTAGGATATAAAGTGAATTAGGTATAAAATTTTGGACTCATCAAGATAAGATAGATAATAATTTCTCCAAATTTGCCAAATACAAATGGACAGGGCATTGTGAATGTAATTCTTACTTGATAATTGCTCTTATTGTATATAATTTTTTTTCTAGTCCCCTCCTCCCAGGCTGAGCCAAGGGTCTCTACTAAGCCCCAGGTTTCAAACAGCCAATTCATGCACTGAGCACAGGACCCGGTCCAGCTGCCTGGATGCCTCCTAAACAGATCAAGCCAATCAACTGTCTCACCCATTCAGAGGGCCTGATCCAGTTGGGGGCCCCTCAGCCATTGGTTCACAGTTCATGTGTTTCCATTCATTTGGCCACTTGTCCCTGTATTCCATCCATCCCTGGTCCCAACAACTCTAGCTCATATAAACCCTCCTCCTTCTCGCCAATTGGACTCCCGGAGCTCCACCCGGGGCCTGACCATGGATATCTGCATCTAGTTCCCTCCGTCACTGGATGGGATTTCTAGTATGACAATTAAGGTGTTTGGCCATCCTATCACCAGGGGAGGTCAGATCGGGCTATTTCTCGACTATTGGCAGCAGTCTATTGTGGGGGCATCTTTGTGGATTTCTGTGGGCCTCTCCAGCACTTTGCTCCTTCCTATTCTCATGTGGTCTTCATTTTTCATGAACATTCCTTGTGTTTCTGTATTACAGTTAAAACCTTTCCTTTTTATTTATACAAAAATGAGGAAATATTGTGGAATATTCCTTTACACTGTGTGAAGATGTGTCACTGTGATTGGTTTAATGAAGAGTTGAATGGCCAATAGCTAGGCAGGAAGAAGTTAGGCAGGACTTGTGGGGACAGAGAGGACTCTGGGAAAAAGAACAGTAGAGTCACCAGACAGACATGGAGAGGAAACAGGAAGTGCAAGATGGAAAAGAGATAATGTCACATGTCAGAACATAGATTAATATAAACGGGCTAATTTAAGTTATAAGAGCTACTTAGAAACAAGCCTAAGATATAGGCCAAGCTTTCATAATAAATAAGAAGTCTCTGTGTCATTATTTGGGAGCTGGTTAGAGGGACAGAAAAAGAACTTCAGATGTCAGTTCTCCCCTCCCACTGTGTTTGAGACAGGATCTATCTGCACTGAGTATACAGACTAGCTGACCAAAGAGTCTGTAAAGATTCTCCTGTCTCTGCCTCCCATTTCCCAGTAGGAGTGTGCTGGGTTTGCAGATACCTGACCTACTTCATCCAGCTTGTATGCAGGTTCTGGGGATCCCAACTCAGGTCATCAGGTTTATGTGATAGTGTGATGAGGCTATGCCCTACTCTAAGTTACTCCATGTGATATAAAACAGTGGTTTATCAATCTGTGTGTTGCCCTAAGAGACTCCATTGTCAAGCAGAATTTTACTCTATTTTGAGAAAGGATGACTGCAACCCCTGTTAGACTCATAAACCATACATCTGCCAGGTACCACTCACCCAACACTGACTGATAAATGACTGGATGTAAAAGGGGAGCCACCCTATGCGTTTATTGGAGTGAATTCAGAATGTGGAGGCACATGAGTGTATGAAAATCCTATCAGGGAAACCAGACCTAAGAACTTATTAAACACATCAGACAAAACCAGAAAGTTATACCAGAGTATAACTCCCTTGAATGAATGCCATAAAATGGTGAACACCTAACATTTTGATTGTATGTTGTCACACCAACCTGTCACCTGATAACTAGTATGTACATGGAGGATCAACAAGCAGAGAACTCCCCAACTGTCCCTGGAGCTTCAGCTCCACTAGGGTCCCCTCTGCTGACTCAGTCCATTCAACTGCCTGCCCAGCCACCCATGAGAACATGGACCTGAAACAGCCCATGCTGATGTTTGTCAACTTGCCACAAATTAGAGTCTTTTAGGTAGAAGGAATCTTCATTGAGAATATGCCACCAACAGACGGCCTGCAGGCAGGTCTGTGAGGTATTCTCAATTAGTGATTGATGAAGGAGGGCCCAGTCCACTGTGGGGGGAAGTCACACTGGAGCAGGTGTTCTTAAGTGGTAAAAGAAATCAGGCTGAGAAAGCCATGGGGAGAAAGACAGTGAGCAGTGTTCCTTCTCTGTGTCCCCTGCTACAGTTCCTGCCTCCAGGTTCCTGCCCTGTCTTCTTTTCAGGATGAACTGCAAGCTATAAGATGAAGGAAATCCTTCCACCTCCACATTGCTTTTGGTCATAGTCTTTGCCACAGCAATGGAAACCAAATTACAAATTAGGATACTGTGGTTTCCTGCTCTTGGACCCGGGTTCAGGCTTTTACCACACAGCTGAACTCTGTAGCCTTGCCCTCAAACCTGGACTTCAGCCACCTCCCAGCACAGATCTGATTTGCATCTTATCGATATAGACTCTCCCGGCCTACTTCTGAAACTTTTTGTACTCTCCTGCAGTTTTTTTAATTGTGTTCTTTCTGTAAACTACATCTATGCATATATACTTACTGTGTGTGATGTGTGATATGAAAGTTAATTAAGATAGAATAAAAGAACTTACATTTGCCTCAGCCAGATTGGACAATCTTTCAAGTTCCTGTCATTGAAACCTCTGGGCTTTGAGAATGTATTGTTCTTCAATAGACTGTGATATTGTAGAAAGACACAAACATGTTCCTCTGTGTCTCTGGCTACATGCTCACAACATGCAGCAAGTGCTTTTACCCACACAGTCATCTCCCAAGCCTTTAGGTTAAATGTTAAAAGAATTAGCTGCTAGGGATGGTAGCACATGCTTCAACTCCAGCACTCAGGAGGCTGACCTGGGAGGAGTGAGAATTTGAGACTGGCCTGGGCTATTCAGCAAGTTCAAGACCAGCGAGGGGATCCACATCATGAGACCTTGATGCTTATGCAGCACACGCACGCGC
>CABHPR010127797.1:0-37323 GCA_902168415.1 Peromyscus melanophrys
AAAGTTATACCTGAAAGTTTTTGTGGGGGCTGGCGAGTTGGCTCAAGGTTGAAAGCACTTGCTGTCTTTCAAAATAACAGTTCATTTTCTAGCACCCATGTTGATGGCAGCTTACGACCACCAGAAATTCCAGCAAGTTCTGTGCCCTCTTCTGACCTCCATGGGTGGGTGTACACGCACACACACAATTTTAAGCTTTGCATAGAAGAAAGGAGAAATTACATGACATCTAAGATCTTACCATAAATTATTTTTGTTCATTATTCAGGTGCTACCATGAGTAAAATGTGTTAGATAGTTGATGCCTAAGCTTTCTCTTAGAAATTTTAGTCAGGGTCTTCACTGAGTGAAATGTAGTACTTTACAAATTTCCTCTGTTATTTCCGATCCCGCTAGTCCTATTTCCTTGACTTTGAGAACTGTGGAAATAGTCAACTAATTTCTCTGCATGGAGACTTCTTAGGGGTGCTGGTGGTAGTGACATTGACCAATCTCTCACACTTCTGGTTTGCCAGTTTCCCTCTGACCTTTCCAGTTTTGTTCATGGACTATATCATAAAGGTTTCTTTAAGTAAATTTTGAACCAGGTTCAAGGTGAGTTCAGAATATACTCAAATTCATTCAATCCTTTTTTTTTTCCTAAATGCAGGGTTGTGCATATTTTAATAATTGTCTTATGTATCTGGTATTTAATGCTGACAGGATTCCAGTCAATGGAGAGTTTTCATTGCAAGTAGCTGCAGGTGTGTTTCATGGTAGAGATAAAGTTTTCAGTGAAGCAGATTTTATTTTTAATTGTATCCTAGTAAATAATGAATATAGATGTTGCTTTTGTGGGACAGTGTGCTGTTTTTTGTTTGTTATGCCATCTAAGTCAAAATTTGAGTTGAAAGGCAAAGTATCAGATACCAAATATAAAAGATTTTAAGAACTGTAAAAATGGTACTTAGTAATTATTCTTAACTTAGTCTTCGATATTATAGTAAGTAAACTTTAAAGCACTTCATTTGTACGAAGAGTGTTTGTAGCATTGCTTCATTTCTAAAGCACTTGTTGTCTGTAATTGTTTTCCTTTGGTCCTGTTAAATAGGACTTCCCTCCAAACCCGATTAGTGACTGCTTTTATGATTTTCAGCTTCCTGAAAGCATTCTTTCGCTTATTTGAGCATCTACTCTAGGAATTATGTGCAAATGGGAATGTGCTCAAGGGTTATTTAGTTTCAAAACAATTATAATGAAAAGACATGTGTATAGTAACTTGAATTTTAGAATATAGGATTTAAAAATTGTCCGGAAAATTTTTATAACTATTTGGCCTTGAGATATTTTATGCTGGACTCACTACATAAGTGTTTGAATACATTTATTAAATTTTTAATCATTTTTGGTCCATAGCAGTAAGACTAATTCTCTGGAAAACTTTCACCAAAAGAACCAAGACATATATGTTATTTATTTTGCTTTTTCAGCTAGTTACAGCCAGCAGACTGGACCCCAACAACCTCAGCAGTTCCAGGGATATGGCCAACAACCAACTTCCCAGGCACCGGCCACTGCCTTTTCTGCTCAGCCACACCAACTGCCTGCTCAACCACCACAGCAGTACCAGGCGAGCACTTACCCTCCACAAACTTACACTACCCAGACATCTCAGCCTGCTAATTACACTGTTCCCCCTGGCACTCAGCCTGGAATGGCTCCAAGCCAACCTGCTGCTTACCAACCAAGACCAGGTTTTACGCCAGCTCCTGCAAGTACCATGACCCCTCCTTCCAGTGGGCCTAACCCTTATGCACGTAACCGTCCTCCTTTCGGTCAGGGCTATACCCAACCTGGACCCGGTTATCGGTAAGGAGGTTCAGCCTCACTAATGATGGCTAATTACCCCCAAAAGACTACAATACTATTTTGTTTCAATTTGTACTGTATTGAAGTTCAAAAATTTAAAAAGCAGAGCATTTTTTATGATATCATTGTTGCTGTTAATTGAAAATATAATTTGCTGGAATATAAACACAAAAAGACCAAAATGAACATTGTTTCCTCCCCTGCTTAAAATTGTAGCAGCTTCCTAGTTATTTTGGAACACTACTCTTGCGTGTAAAATGATTGGCTTCTAGTTCCCAGAGGATCTTAAAAAGCCAGGCTAAGGTTTAGCCATCACACTTGGCTATTTACTATTAACATGATGTACTAAAAATAGAGTCCTTTGAGAAGATGACTAGACATTATGTATAAAGTGTAACATTGATAGGCTAATAAAGGTGATTGAATCCAATAGTGGTCTTGTCATTTAATTATTTCAGACATAAGGAAAACAGTCATCTTATTGGTATATGGTCTTCAAGTAAAATTTATGAAATTGATTTCCATTCAGGGAAAGAAATGTATATAACAAACTTGATTGACTTAGAATGTAAACACAATAGAGGTTTGGTAGCCCTTAATTTTCTGATTTTCCTTACGGAGATAAAGGTGTACGTACATATTGGCGAACTATTAAGAACATTTTAAAAATCTTTTTTTTTTTTAAAAACCTACATCTTTTTATTGCAGAGTTTATATTTGCTTGAAAAATACAAAATGTAGCATTGATGAAACTGAAGCATATTGAAAGATACACACAGAAACATCTTTTCAGGACAGGCAATAATATTCTTGCTCCCTCCCCCATATGAAGGAAATCAATACCTTTTTTTTTTTTTTCTCCCATGAAAATGAGTCAGTTTTGTTACAGCTTGAGCAAACAGTTTCACAAAAACAACCCGTGATACATTCATTCATGGCCTTAACATATAAATATATAATATATCCTGTAAAACAATAGCATCTCATCATGCAGTATCTTTTCATGCTGACTTCACACTCAGTCTCTACATACAGCTTGAATTAGAACCATAGAGCCATTTAAAAGAAATGCTTAAAGGAAGAGTTTGAGAAAGTATTTTTAGACATAATATTATGGGTACAGGAAAAAAAACACCAAATTTATCATATCAGATTATCAGCTGCTTCTGGCTGAAATAAAATTATACAGATTCAGATTTTTCTTTTCAGTAATTTGCTGGTAGCTTACAGAAAAGTTAGCATGAATCTATAACTATTTAAACTCAATCTGTTCAATCTGATGCTAAAAAATGTAAATATTAGAACCACTTTCTCTCACATGTATATGCTGAAGATTATTTGATCCAATAAGTTAAACCAAGTAGAGATTTATGGATTTAACTCACCAACAACACGTACACATCAATAAAGTAAATACTTTTTATAAAGCATATTAAAGATTTTGACATGAATTTTGTTATAAAAGTATCTGAAAACATTACAACAGTGTGATAAATAATATACAAATGATCTCTTAAAATATCATGAATAGGGAGCCAGCTTCCCTAAAAATGTTATTCTATTAATGTTAATATCTTGCTTTCTTAAAATGACTTTGTAAAACCTGATAAATATTCTCAGTAATCTTTTCTAATAATAAACATCTAGTACTGCTATCAGTTAGACTGCAAACTTTTATACATAGTAAACAAAATAGCTTTGAGTGGGTGTGACAAATACCATAGTATATCCGGCGGGTTCCTTCCTGTTTGCTTTCCTTTTTGCAATAATGAACCAGAAGTACTTTGGAAATAATTTGCTGCGTCTACCATTTTCCAGGTATTGTGGTCCCACACTCATACCACTGGACATAATTGATTTGGGTGTGACCACCTATCTCTCCAAATTGGACAGGTTCCTGGCGAACGGCTCTGAAATAGCCTAGAGGAAGAAGAGTTGAGTTTAGTAGCGCTTTCCTATCTTTGGCTGCACCATTCTTAGATATAGGCTGTTCGGTGGCTGAAGGTTATTTTGACTGAAGGAAAGTAATTTAGAAAACTAGTAGTTATAGAGGATCTGATGTTTATCCAGAAATGCAATGGCCCCAGGACTCCAAGTCTTGACATCTGTCTTAGCAAATCAGTACTATAAGTAGTTTCAGCAGCCTCTTATGTCCGAGTATCTTGTAGAGGCATCCTTTAAGAAGCTTGTGTTTTTGTGTCCATGGAAACCTCAAATAATTAGGTGTTTCTGGAGTGATCTGGGCAATTTACACCTTTCTGCTCTGCTTAGGCAAAGATTACATTTTCAGTCCTCATTTTACAACCTGCTGTTAATATGTATTTAGCAAATTGCTGACTATATTTACTTCTCAGATTTATTTTGCTTTATATAGGTATTTTTAAGGGAAATACTATGGTTTTGTTGTATAGGAGAAATAAAATTTTCTTAACAATTTTTAAGAGCAAAAAATGATAATTAGGTATGTTCCATATGACTAAAGCTGTGAGGGACAACTGTGATTGGACAGCATGAGTGATGTAAACTTGGAAAGGATTTTGTTTTTTCTCAGAATACATTTATATATCTAATTTTTCTAGAGCCAAGCTTGACTTGAGAGTTAAGTTTCTTCTTTCCCTAGTGATAGAGTAGCAGGTCTGTAGCCTTTCCTGTCAGCCGATTGCTGTCTGTGCTAATCTACAAAGCCCTCTACTCCGGGTGGTCAGAAAGCATACCTTCTTTGGTGGGTAACTGGTCAGAGGCGAGTTGCTGTCCTGTGCGACCATCTAAAAATGAATCCACAAACTGGCAGTGATCTTCTCCATGGCCCCTCTGATCTCCTATGTTGTAAAATTTGCCTGAAGAACCAGAAATGAAAGTGTTCTTTAGTGTATGGCAATTCCATAATTACTTCAAAGGATAGTTTTGCTTTTCTTTTCTCTTACTTCCCAGAGTCAGACCCTAGCATCTCTTGAACTAGGAAAGGTTTCCTAGCTGATATCCTTGCTTGTACTCTTACCTCCTAATGTTCTCCTTTTCCCCTTGAGATCACAGTGGTTTTTAAAAATGCAAGTCCCTCCATGATTCTCTCCCGCAGTTTCCCATCATACTCAGAATACAGCTTCTCCTTTACTAAATCTCAGCCCAAACTAGTAGGACTGACCAGTATGTCTTGCCTCAGGCCTTTGCATTTTCTATTTCCTGTGCCTCTCCAGAGGTCCTTTGTTCCTAGACTTTTCTGTAGTTGATTTCGTCTCAAAATTTATTCTAAGCAGACATGATACCTTTGCAGACAGACCATCCCTAAAACTATTCACCTAAAGGAGCTTCCGTTTCTGCTGAGCCACTCTGTCTAACCCTGTGTGACACTCTTAATTTACATATTTATTTATTGTGCCTCCTTTCCTGTAGGGAAGGAGGAGAGGTACACTATATGAGAGCAGGAATATGGCATTTGGTGCTTTGTCACCCACCAAACCCAGAATAGTACCTGATGAACGTGTGAGCGACCGAAGTCTCCACCATATGGATATAGAAGAAAACATTTTAAACGAATGTCGTGCAAAGGGTTTGAGCCCTTCTGACATTTTCAGTATGTCATATTCCTTTCATGATTAGTAGTAGGATTTTCATTTTTGGATGGTTGTGACAGTACCGAGCTTTGCTGTCAAGTGCCTGCCTGTGCATTCAAGTTGATTGTGGTGTCACTGTTTTATGTGACATTTTTGTTATCTGCCTCCAAGTTGCAGATCTTTAAGTCTACGTTTCTAAGATTGTTTTAACTATCTCTGTAACATCTTTTTCTGAAGGAAACTTGTATAAAGTGCTGAGTCTGAAACTCCACTGAAAAGCTAGGGTATTGGAACATACCTGTGAGGGAGTCACTTAAGTAAATCTTGTATCTGAGAGAGTTGCATAGCTGTACTCCGACAAATTTTTTATACCATGTCCTTTTAACATATTGTTTGCCTTTACATTCTGAATAGGAGTCTGAATTAAAGGGTCTTTCAGTCCAGATGGCGTCTCTTCCTGCTGCATGAGGAAAACACATGATTTGGGTTCAGTATTGAACTCTGAAGGACTAAAAGCGTTACAACAAAAGCAGCCTGCAGAATTCATTGCCAACTTCCTGATACCTCATTTCTTTAATACTGTGAATATTGGAGGCTGAAAATACTTGAAAGGGTTTGAAAACCCCAATGTAAGTTTCTGTCACTAGTGAAGTAAATCTCAGAGCGTATCTTAGGTGTTGGACTAGTCTCTGCAGTGCTAGGTGTATAGACACATTTAAGGCTCTTTTTTGCAACAATAGTATAAAATTTAATGTGAGCAAATTAAATTTTGAGTGAACTAGTATATGAGTGAAAGCAAATTTCACCACCTCCCCAATGGGTTCTAAATGTTGATGTGTTTAAGAGTGACACCTCTTCTGTCTTTCTAGATAGAAAGATGCTCAGCTCAAGTTTTACAGTACTTACCTAATTTAGAAATGTATGTAGTCCCCATTGAGACTGGTACTTACCAGAAATTGGCTCACTCACTCTTGGGTCAGCTGAGGAGAAATAACACACACAAAAGAGCCTTTTAGGTAAAGTTCTAGTATTGCAGTGTTATGGTAAAAAAAGATGGGTGTGTACACTTAGCTCTTGTTTGCATAATGTACAATCTTGCTAAAGACTGAATCTGAAAGTTTTGTTTTGGAAATGGTTGTTGATCATCCTAAAGGTACTCAGCTGTATCTTTTACGTAAGATTTGAGTAGATTTGACCATAGATTTTACTCTAGCTTTTTTCAAAAGCTTTCTCATTTAGTTTTCTACAAAAACTATTAATTGTAAAGTTACTAAGTTATGGTATAGTTTCAAATTTTTCTGTACCTACAGTTTTTTGGTGTTTTTTTTTTTTTTGGTTTTTTTGCTTTTGTGTTTTTTTTTTTTTTTTTGGTTTTGGGTTTTTTTTTTTTTTTTTTTTGGTTTCTTGAGACAAAGTTTCTCTGTGTAGCTTTGCCCCTTTCCTGGAACTCACTCTGTAGTTCAGGCTGGCCTCGAACTCACAGAGATCCGCCTGGCTCTGCCTCCCAAGTGCTGGGATTAAAGGTGTGCGCCACCAATGCCCGGCTACATACAGATTTTTAAGGAATTGAAGCTTGGAATGTGCAGATAGTTTCACAGAATTTAGGATTTCCTTTCTCTGATGTACATTGTTCTGAGCATGCAAGGAAGCATTGGTATACTACATTTTGGGGTATAGATTACAGTTTTTTATTTTAATTTCTTTCCTCACATAAACCTAAATGAAGAAAAGCAGTGATAAATCTAAGTACCTTCATCTATTAGCTTCTCCTCATGGACTTTTTGGAATCAAGACACTGAGTTTCAAATAAGCTCCTATGCTTATGATTACTTGTGATTACGTCCCGCCACATCCCTGTAGATTACTGCTGACATGATTACCTGATTCAGTACTGAATGCCACTGTGTTGCTGGCAGGGCCTTCACCAAGTGGATTTTTGGGTTTCACCTGGAATTCATAGCTGTATAAGGAGAAATAAAAATAATAGTAACATCTTTTTGAGGGGTTCAAGAAACAACATTTTCTTGTTATACTAACTCCTATTTCTTTTTAAAATCATGACAATTTCAGGTTTTACTTTCTCAACATCTTGTCTAATATTTCATATGAGAAAAACAATTAATGAAAAGTTAGCTGTCTTAAAAACAACAAATTAGTAGAAATAACCAGGTAGGTTTACCATGGATGTATAGATACGTGGTGACCTACTCTAATTCCAGCAACAAGGAACCTCCCTTTGCTTCATGTCACATGGGGCGTTCTTCCTTGTTCTTCCCTGTCACCCAGTGTCCCTCATTGTGACATCTGAGTCACAGGAAAGGGTGTCAATGGGGAAAGCTGCTTTAAATGCAGGTTATTTGTCCCACCTCTGTGACTGAAAATGAAGGCTGAGTGAGTTACTGTGATGAGTTCTGTGGCCACTGGTTTTGAGAGCTACTAGCTGCAAGAATGGATACACATGAGAATGTTTCTTTGCAGTGCTGGTTGTGTCTCCTGGAACTTAGGTCTGATATAGATCACAGGAAGCCAGGGTGTCCAGAAAAGGGGCCCACTAGCATCCGAAGAGCATGAACACAACGCTGAGCTGAGACGTTGTTCTCCCTCCTCTCAGTAAGTTAGGCTGTCAGGCTCATACTGTTCAGGTTCTTAAAAAAAGGTGGGGGGGGGGGTTGCTTGGGCTTCATCCTTAAGAGTGAGTCATAAAATTTTGCATAATTGGCAGATTATTTTCACAAGCTATATAAACTATAAATCCTCTTGAGACACCCAGAGCAGGAAAGCAGTGTAGCATTGTCTGAAATTGACTTCCTTCAGCAGAGGACTCAGCTGCCTTTGCAGGCGTGCTTAAACAGCCTGATTCAGCATATAGTGTTTCGTGATCTTTGCAAGGTTTTTGGAAGATAAATGTCATCTTTGAGAAGTTTGCTACAAAGTAAAAATGTAGATCATACAAGGTAAAAAGCAAGTGAGAAACAGGATGATGGTTCTCAGTTTGGTACAGACGGTGCTAAAAACAAAGTGGAGGGTGGATCCTTGGAGGAGTTTCCTTATTTATAGATCACTCCTAGAGTCTAGTAGGACAGAGTCTAGTGATCATGTGATAAGAACCACTTTTTAAAGTCCTTACTATACGGCTGGGCAGTGGTGGCGCACTCCTTTAATCCCAGTACTCGGGTGGCAGAGGCAGGCAGATCTCTGTGAGTTCGAGGCCAGCCTGGTCTCCAAAGCAAGTTCCAGGAAAGGCACAAAGCTACACAGAGAAACTCTGTCTCAAAAAAAAAAAAGTCCTTACTATACATAATCATTCTGAGTCTATAAAATAATCCAACACACAAACCCCATGAAGTATTCTCCCAAAGTCTCGTCTCAGGACAGTGAAGTATAACTGTTGTAATACTTTTCCAAACTTGAAATAGTTGTAAAATAGGGTTAAATTTCCCTTTTAATTCTTACATACAAGTAAGAGCATTTTGGAAGCTAAAGAACTGATGTAAGGTGTTGTGCCATTTACCATAAGAAAATGCTGGGCTCAGGAGATGACTCTGGTTAAAGGGAGTGCCATGCAAGTGTGAGAACAGGCGTGCCAATCCCTGGGACCCATACCAAGCAGGGCTGGGGGATGGAGGGCAGCACATATAAACTGTAATCCCAAATTCAGTGCTCCTATAGCATGATGGAGGTGAAGACAAGCATCTCCAGAAACTCACAGGCCAGCTTGCATAGCCACATAGCCACAAACAACGAAAGAGACCTCTTAAAATATAAAGTCAGGCCTAAGACGCAGAGCTGCCCTCTGCCCTCCACAGTGCGTCATGGCATGCACACATGGGACTGCACTTGCACACACATGATCACAGCCATATAAACAAGGCTGATCTGAAAACACCTATGCCATTTACTTAAGTCACATACATGGGGTGTTTCCAAGGTTAGAGTCTTCCTAAGCCTAGTGGCCTCAAACAGCTCCAATGATAACATAAAACCTCACAAAACTGGCAAGCTGAGTGTAGGAGGCACACAAATTCACAGGCATCTGCAGTTTGATCTGAATGGGAGAGCATGTCACATCTATTCTAGGCCATTGCCGGCCAACCCAGGCCTTGGCCAGATCTGGCCACTGGACTCCCTTGTCACTTTATTTTAGCTACTTACACTTGATCTCTACTTCTAGCATGGCCACAGGTTTTCATAACTTACTTTTTCTGAAGGTTTTTTTCCAATGTCTTATGATACAAGTTTGAAAGAAATAATTTTAAACTATGTTCAACAACATGAGGACATGTTTTGGCTGATTAACAAAAAAAAAGAAAAATATAAACAAAAAATATTTGTGTTGGCAAACTTTCCCAGAAAGCACCTTTTGTCACATGAGTGACACCATATGCCTCGAAGAGTAAAGTCTCAAAGAATAAAGATTGTACATAAATAGAGGGTGCTGCCTCAAACTGTTATCAGTTATTTGAATAAACAGACTAAATAGAAGTTTGAAGATAAAGTGGACAGCCTACAGGAAACTAGAACTAAAAGTCAAAGTTACAAAATAAGAAGTTAGATTGCTCTTGAACACTCGACTGGCAGAAACGATAGAGACTTCAGTCCTAGAGACTGTGTGAGAAATTTCCCTGAACTTAAAGATGTAGGTTTTTAACATTAAGAAGACTTACTCGGTGCCCAGGAAGATGAGAAAAGAATGAGAGCATACAAATGGCAGATTTTCAGAGTACCGAGGTAGAGTGACAGAAAGACCCCAGACAGTGAAATAATGGGCCTGTTTGAGGCCCCAGAACCAGAATCAGAACGGTGTTTTAACTGCACAGCGGGACTGGAAGTTAAGGGAAAGTCAAAGAACTTTCAGAAAGTTGTCATTTTATCATCATTTTGTCTTAAAATCCACATGCAGCTGAACAGAAGAAACGGGAAGATAGGTAAAGACTTATAAATACTCTTTTTCCAGTATTTGATTCTCTGGAAGCCACAAAGTGATGGGCAGTGGCAAGATTTTGATACGAAGAAGGGCTTAAGAAAAAACTACGAATTATCCTAACGGGAAAGGATAATGAAGGGTGAAATTTGAGACCAATAGTTTTGAGAACAGCTGTAAAAATTGGCATGCAAATTAAAACTTTATCAATTACTGGAACAAAGTGAAAAAATGTTTCCAGAAAATATGGTCCTTAATTACTGAGCTAATCCACCAAAAGCAGAATGTCGACCCCTGGGAGCTACCCTCTACAGAGTAAAGCTGCAGACCCCGGTGGGATGGATACCTCCATTACTCACTCCTTTATAGCCTTCAGCTTTGGCATAAACTTAGAGCTGAGTTACAGCTTGCACTGTTTAATGTACTGTTAGTTACATAACTCCCTACTGGTTACAAAAGTTACGTTAACAAGAGTCTCAAGCCTCAAGTAAACTGCCTCTGATAAAACTTGTTTTTATACAAAACCACTCAGTGGCTGTCTGTTGGTTTGGACTGTGTGACTATTAGCTCATTTTACCCTTGTTGCAATCTTGAAGTGCCGGAGACCCGTTTAGAAAGTGAGGTCTACTGTCGGAGGAAGAGAATCAGGAAAAGTGGAATAAGAAAGAATAAAAAGCAATAAGACAGTTTGTGTGACCTCATCTCAAGGACAGTAGAAGGCTACAGCATTTCATGACACTTAACATGTAATGTTATTCATTGTTCAACGTTGGGAATACAGATAAAGAGCTGGGGACAGAGTTGAGTAGGACACCTCAATTAGGGACAGAACCTGCATGGCGACACATACCTGTAATCTCAGCCTCTTACGTAGCTGAGGGAGAATCACAAACTTGAGGCCAGCCTGGGCAACATACCAGCTTGTCTCCATGGGAAGAGAAGAGAAAGTAAAGGGGCGGGAGGATGGGCGAAGAAGGAACAGAAGTGACCGAAGAAGGGAAAACAGACGCAGAAATCATGGAGGTCACAACCTGGCTGCCCATTATGCCCCAAGAGAAGTTTCTTGTGTCTTCCATTCTGGGGGTCAGGGGTCAGAAACTAGACATTCCGGAGTTGGGCTTCACTTCTAACTCTGGTGCTGTGTGACTTCCCCCACCTTTCTAGATACAAGGAATTCAAAGAAACTATAATAACAAGGCATACAGTGATGGGCACAGAACTGTTCTCTTTACAGACAAGTATAGATCCACACTTGGAGAACTGTCCTTTTGCCTGGTGAAAAGTTACTAGCCGAGCAACCGCCTCCATTTCTTTCTTTAACAAGGAAGGAATTACTTGCCTGTTGCCCACACCTACAATAAAACTTAAGTAAAATGCCCGATGCTTTGGCACCTTATTTTACTTTATAACAAATCCATAGATGGTGTTGAAAAGTAAATAAAGAATTTGCAGAGACCTGAATTTCACATAAACCCTGTGATCCAGGCATAATGGCTATTCCACACATCTGTTTCTTGGAGCCAGATTCAGTTTATAAGAAGTCACTGTCTGTGTTGCAGCTAACCATCAGTGCCAATGTTTTATCAACTCAGTGTAAACAAGACTCTCAAACTTTGGTAGGTTTTAGTCTTAGAGGAAGAACTGTTCCCCAGAATCCTCCCGAGACCACAGTTGTCAATAAAAGCACTTGAACAGATGAAGTGAATTTGATTTATCTTAATTACCAGAGTCCATTTTGTTGGACCACATGTAATTCTGGCATAGACAACAGATTCTTTGGTTTTTCAGTAGAGTAAGCTTTCTGGAACAGACCTGAGCGATTAAAGAGCCTTTTCAGCCAGAGTGATCATGTGTGTCCATCTGCATTGCCAACCAGTTCATCAGGAAGAGCCCATACCATCAATGTTACCAAATAAAGCACTTTCCAGTTCATCTCAAGGCAGACTCAAAGTCAAGCTGCTGACTGAGACCATTCACTATGGGCTGATCTGCATCTTGATTTATTCTGACTCTGCATGGCTTTGCCTATCCCAGGACTATGTGCCAGAAGACCCCAAGGATCGGCTAAGCCACACTGTCTGGCCCTACCAGCACTGGTGCCAGATTGATGGTTTGAGGTACTCTTTATCAGCTCCCCTATTTGTAGAATTAAGTATTCTCAGATAAGAGAGGCTCTTTCTACACTTTTACTTTCAGAGTTCAAGAGCTACATTCTGCTAGAAGAGAAAGGACTGTGTTGTTCCTGGCCAATTATAGGAAAGGAGATTTTGTGGGGAAGAAATAAATAGGTAGTATTGAGGGGTGGGCTGGAGTATTGATAGTGGTGGTTAAATGAGAATATTCAAATATATAGGCTCATATATTTGAATGTTGTGGTAGTTTGAATGTATTTGACCCCCATAAGCTCATAGGGATGGCATTATTAGGAGATGTGGCCTTGTTGGAGGAAGTGTGGTCTTATTCAAGGAGGCTGGATGACACACACCTTTAATCCAGACCTTGAGGCTGGAGGGCACACCTTTAATCTGGGCCACACCTTCTGCTGGAAGTATGTCACTGAGGGGGTGGGCTTTGAGGTCTTTTTCTCAAGCTTCACTCAATGTGACAGTCGACTTCCTATTGCTGCAAGAAATAGGACACTTGGCTATTTCTCCAGCAACATGCCTGCCTGAATGCCGCCATGCTTTCCGCCATGATGGACAGAACCTCTGAATGGTAAGCAAGCTACCACAATGAAATGTTTCCTTTTTAAGAGTTACCATGGTCATGGTGTCTCTTCATAGCAACAGAAAATCCCAGCTAAGACAAATCCTCTGTCCTTAGTTGATGGAACTGGTTGGGAAGGATTAGGGAGTATAGCCTTGTTAGAAGAGCTGTGTCACTGGCATTGGGCTTTGAGGATTCAAAAGACTCCTGGTCAGCTCTCTTTACCTCCTACTTGTGGATAAAGATGCCAGCTCTTAGCTTCTGTTCCATCACCATGCCTGCTTGCCTGCTACCATGCCCCTTGCCATGATGGTCATGGACTCTAGCCCTCTGAAACTGTAAGTATGCCTCCAATAAAGCTGTTCTTCTATAAGTTGCCTTGGTTATAATATCTCTTCACAGCAATAGAAATTTAAACTATGACACTGATTCAACTGATACCAACATTCCCACAATTCTTTTTTGTTTTAGAGGTAGTAAGGGAGATAGGTTCTGTCCAAAAGAAGAGGTAGCACTTGTCTTCAATCTCTAGACTTCTTTTGCCTCCCTTACTTCAAGTGATGGCTCCCTACCCCTGTGCACATTTGAGACCACAGTCCCTTGCAGCAGCAGGCTATGGCCAGGAGGCCCCAGCTTAGAGACAGGAACATTTGACACCAGGTATGGAGTTAAGTCCTCTAATCAGCAAACAGCTGCTGGGTGGCCCCTTAGAAAAAGCAAGAAATTGAGCTTCCTGCATTGTAAGACTGACACCTGGCGAAGTAATTAAGACCTAGTCGGGGAGAGCTGGCTGTGAAAGGAGTGTGTGATCTAATATTCCTTAGCTTCTAGAATAGAACGTCTAACCCAAGCCAGTCTGCAAATCTTTAGTCTCTGCTTCTGTATTTCTTTCTCTCTGGTTCACTGATCAACACTAACCTTGACACCACCCATGGGATGTGTGGAGATTCGATGCTAGATAATCCCACTTTTCAGATTTCAGATTTTAAAAATCAGGTCAAATAATAGAAAAATCACTAACATACAGTATTCACACATCTCAGATATTCAAACATGGAACCCTGGAGGGAACTCTAAATTATGATCCAGTTGGCTTCTATGCACTGACTGTCATGTTCTGTGCTCTATTCTCTTGGACACTCACCTCCCCACCACCATCACCATGTAGTGCTTTTCCATTTATCTATCCTTCAAGCCCCAGCCCATCTTTCAACTTTTCCCTTTCCCAGACTCTGGCAAGTGCTGTTCCCCGACCTCCTCCAGCACTCCCACAGGCCACTTCCAGAACTCTTGCCACGCTGTGTAGAACACTTACTAATTAGCCTACCTGCTAGACTTGAGCTCAAAGGCAGACACCACATCCTTTGCCGTTTTTTAGCCCCAGCAGCACTTAACAAACATTAGTTAAATGGAAATGAGACGCTTTGGCAAACAAATTTGGCTTCAAATGTGCCTGGAAAGAGTGTTCTACATTTATGTCACGAGCTAATAGGTGCACTGTGAGAAGCTGTGGGGACAGCTTGATTCAGAAAAGGAACACCGTGTACATTTACAAAGCAGATGCCTTTCCATGGATATAGTGTACAGCACCACTGATGCTATTAAATGGAATAAAAGGCAGGCAACTCAAGAGAAAAACTGAAGTTTTGCAAGCATAAATCTACCTATTAAAAAGGTCCAATGAAATTATGTTTTTTAAATTCTTTCCTTAAAATCTATTACAGTGAAAAAAATGGGTTTTCTTTCTTTCAATCTTTCTAAGGAAGCAGAATCAAGATCAATTGGGTTTTAACTGAAAATTATGCTTATTTTGGCTAACTTAAACCTTTTGTGAAAATTAAAAGTTGAAACGTTTTCCATGTTGCAGCTCAAAACAGGGCACTTTAAAAAAGCATTTTGCATAAGAAATGCATTTTTTTCTGCAGTAAAGGAATGAAGTTTATAGTTAACCTCAATTAATTAGTTGTTTCTTTTCTTCTAAAATGATCAGGAAAATGTCCCTACCAGAGTTAAAGCGGGCTTGTTCTTATGTCGCTATCAATACCCTAGTCCTACTCAACCCAGTCAGAAGATGATGGAGAGGGGTATACCAAAGGAAACTAAGGAAAGAAAAGAAACCTCTTCTAGGAACTTCTCTACAGCTAATCAGAAATGTCTGAGGGCCTTATTTTTCTTTCAGTAATAAAATGAATTGATAAGATGTTTTTGAGTGAAAAGAAATCATAAAACTATACTGAAATATGAATGACCTCATGTTAATGTATAAACAGTAAAATATGCAATTGATCCCCAAAATTCTATTCTCCTTTCAGTGTAAAAAGTCCCCAAAGCAAAGGGCTGCTGCCCCTGTGTGGTGGTTTGAATGAGAATGGCCCCCATTTGCTCATGGATTTGCATGTTTGGACCCTAGTGAGTGGGCCGGCTTGGAAAGGATTAGGAGGTGTGGCCTTATGGGAGAGGTGTGGCCTTGGGGGGAGAGGTGTGTCACTGGGGGTGGAAAGCTCATGCCAGAAGCCAGAGGCAGTCTCTTGCTCTTTCTACCTCCATCTTGCTAAGATGTGAGCTCTCAGCTACCGCTCCGGTGTCATGCCTGCCTATTGCCATGCTTCCCGCCATGGTGATCATGGACGTAGCCTCCGAAACTGTAAGTAAGCCCTCAGTTAGTGCTTTCCTTTTATAAGTTGCCCTGGTCATGCTCTCTCATCACTGTAATAGAACAGTAACTACTCCAGTGTGGGGCCAATAGGTTTAAATACAATCTTGGCGTTCTGTCAAGTAGATTGCATTCCTTGCTTTCTCCATTCCAGCATCAGACTCGAGTCCTCCAGTCCAGTTGATACCATGCACACTCCATTTATCTCTAGCTCACAGACTTCTCTAAATTTTGATATTTTAAAGTCAATATTTGCATAGCCGGGCGGTGGTGGCGCACACCTTTAATCCCAGCACTTGGGAGGCAGAAGCAGATGGATCTCAGTAGGTTTGAGGCCAGCCTGGTCTACAAACCGAGTTCCAGGACAGCCAGGACTACACAGAGAAACCTTGTCTCAGAAAACAAAACAAAAATCAGTATTTGCTAATGGCCTATTTTTTTTTTATGTTGTCATTTATACTGTAAACTTATAAGGCCATCCTATTAGCTCTTTTTATCCCTAATAACAAGAATATTTTGAAAATGGGATACGAGGTATTCAAAATCGAGTTAAAGGAACTCAGAATTCAGACAAGATCCTTCTTTAAAGCAGAGAAGGTATCATTCTGTCCTTTGTTATGGCTGTAGTTACTGTAATGCTCAGAATTCACCTGGAATAGCACTGGGCCTTACCTTGTATCTGGTTTCAGATTTTCTACTGTAGAAAAGGTCTGATTTGTAATTTGAATGGACTTGTTCTTCCCACTGAATGACCCATTTTCTCTGGATATGACTTCATATTCTGAAAATGGAAGTAAACAGTAGACACTGTGTTAAGTCTCAGTTGACTTAATTGTTCCTGAGGCTAATAGCATGCTAAAGACACTCTCACAGAGATGACAGGTTGACTGGAGTTCTAGAAACATGATCTTTAAAAAATAGACTTATTTTTAAGTGTGTGTGTGTGTGTGTGTTGGGGGATGAGGGTGGGTATGTACGTGTGAGTGCAGTTCCCTGTGAAGTCCAGGAGAGGGTGTTGGATTTCTGGAGCTGAAGTTATAGGTGACTGTGACCTGCCCAGCATGGCTGCTGGAAATCAAAGTCACCATGTGCTCTGAAAGAAACAGGAAGTGCTCTTAATAGCTGAGCCATTTTCCAGCCCCAAGACACCATGATCCCATCTTTGAGCAATTTTCAGTCACCAGATGGCAGAGCACTGCATTTGGGGAATGGATATTAACTAATCTTGCTTTATTAGAATGGAAGAAGACCTAATAACTGGTGAAGACTGCTTGGCCATTGCTTTGGATACATAGCTTAGTTTGGTAGAAAGGCCAGTTTAGGGAAAGCACTGTATGAGGGACAGTGCTTGAATGAAAACCATGTTTCTTGCTATCTTCTTGGGGGGCGGGCACAGAGTATGGTCTCCTGCTACAACAAATCTGACCCTAAAACTGTGTGTCAGCAGCAACAGTTAACCAAATATTAAAACCTCTTTGTTGTTTGAAGCTGTAGAATTGGATTTTTTAACCTAATGCTTATTTATGTTCCCTGGATAGTTTTGTATTAAATAAAAACTGCAACTTTAATGTCTGCATAAATTTCCCTTCAAGGCAGGAGTCTCTGAACTTGCAGACTCACTCATCAATAGGGAAAGGCCTTCAGAAGAAGAGAATCTGACAGACGTGTTAACTTGTTTCCCTACTTCTCACTTGGGAATTAGAACATTTGCTGTCAGGGTTATCTGCTGGCTGGGAGGTAGTCCCATCTGAAATCAAGTGCTATTTCATGTAACACTAAAACAAGAAATGGAATCTATGGGGATCATTAGGAGAGACAGTCTGATGTTTAAAGATAGACTAAGAGAACAATGGCTAAATGTGGAATTGTAGCTAAAGAGCTAAATGTAATTCTTGGCCATGAAATTTTAATTGTGAAAGACTCCGAGCAGTTCTTTAGCATCTAGTAAGAAAATATTATGAAGACAGTGGGTTAGGTACATAAAGTATACTCTCCTCATAACTTGTTACAATTGAAACTTATATAAGTTTGCCAGGTGGTGGCGGTGGTGCATGCCTTTAAATCCCAGCACTCAGGAGGCAGAGGCAGACAGAAATATGAGTTTGAGGCCAGCCTGATCTATGTAGTGAGTTCCAGGACAGCCAGGGCTACACAGACAAACGGTGTCTCCAAACACCATATTATCCAAATGGAGATGTATTAGAAATTAGGTATATCAGATTAAATAATTCCAACTTCATAGCCCAACACCTTTAGAGCAAACAAAATTTGGTTTATCATTTGGTTTCAGGAAACTAGAACTCTTATTAGTAAGGTGAGTAATCAAGAGTTTTGGATGTTTGAATACATGATGTGGATAATCAATACTGAAAGTTGATTGACTGTTAGGAATTAAGAGAGCAGCATCTACTGGCTCAACCCTAAAGGAGTCAGCAGGACTCTGCAGGTTCCTAGAAACACTGGTGGTGACAGACTCTCTCTCAGAACAGAGGCTGCCCCTTCATGAGAAAGGAAACTGATGGCATATGACAGTTTAGCAAAGAGAATGTTTGTATGGGAAGTTGCTCAGATCACATGGTTTTGGAGAAGGAGAGACAATTGCTTAGTTCCCCTTTACCCACAGTAGAAAATATTTCTGGAAAGTTCTGAGTCTCCTTGCCCACACCCTTGCCCTCCACAGTGCTCCTGTCTACTTCAGACAGCTGCTGAGTCTATGCATCTATCCCTGCCACAGGGGCCTGCCAACAGGAGTCACATGGACTCCCGCCAACTAGGTACCATCCTCCAGCAATCCCGGATGTTAGTCAGTCTGTTTCCCATTTCTTGTTTGACCCTCCTTTTCTATATTACAATCAAAGTGTGCCAAACCAATTGTAACAAATTCAAAAACTGATTCTAGGTTTCTTATTTTCCACGACCATTTATAGAGGGATTAGGTCGGTGTTTCCTCAGATAATGAGCAAATGTCCTGGGAGTGAGGGAGTTCTTATTTATTTTTATTTTATTTTCAATTTCTCCAAAGTTAGTTGAAATCATTTTTAGCCTGTTTGGAAGTTCCCAGCCAGTTTAGAAACTGGGTTGGTGAAAAGAAAGCTATTTTAAATGTTATCAGAGGTGTCAAGTCTTCATACACTTTATGTGATTTTCTTGGTAAAATTCGTAAGACTGTATTTTCAAACTGTGAAGGGAATTCTGAGAGGGATGGCAGGAACACAGCTTTCAAGTTCTCGGTTAACTAGGAGCCCATAACGAAAACCAGTATCTCTTTTCTACCTATGACACTTTGGACAACAGAACTTTGCTCCGCCTCAGATGCGAGTTTTGTAGCACAGTTTGACCCAGGCTGCCCAGTTTGGAAGTCCTGTGCTATCAAAGCTTCCCACCATAATGTCACGTCCTACTGCCACAATCTTACCAGTGACCGTGTCATTTAGTGGCTTCTCCCAGTCCAAGATGACAAATGAGGGGCAGCCTTCCACAGTGACCACAGTGAGGTTGGTGGGTGGGTTCTGTGGTGGGCTGGTGGCATTCCCCTCCGTGGCTTCCTCTGTAGGGAACCGTCTGACGGAGTCGGTGATGGAACAGGGCCTGTTGTCAGGCTTTGGGATATATCGCACATGGGGGCCTAAGAGTGGGAAAGAGAGAGGACTCTTGACAGTTAGCACACAGGAAACTTGCGAAGAAGATGGAGGAGGTGAACTAGTCAATTTGATCATCTATTCGAGGACTTCGGTGTCACATTTTGAGCAGACATTTGAAAATAGTGCTGAGGATACCTTAGCCTTCCAACTCTAAACTCTACCTCTGGGATATACGATAGAGATGCTGTATTTATAGATACACCCAGTGTTGCTGTTTGGTCTCTTCAGAGTCAGTTCCTACCTCCTAATTTATAGGGAGTGAGTCTCAGGCAGTAGGAATGAGCACCACCCTAACCAACATTCTGAACAAAGTGAGACTCACAAGGACCAATCGGTTCTGAATAGTCAACTGTACCTCAGAACAAAACTCAAGAATATTTTAGGAATGAAATATACAACACTCAACAAGGTAAAATTCATAGGAAAATACTGTTCGTAGTGAGAAAAACCAGTCCTTTGAGACCAGCTTAGAATGCGCAGAGGCTAGAATTATTACACAAGAGAGAAAAATGACCCATGAAATAAGGTAAAAACGACTCCAATCAAATTTCTAGAGATGAAAACTTTATATAAGATGTAAACTACATGAGGTAGAACTAATACACAAGATACGCCAAACAGAAGACTTACAGACACGGCACGTAACTAATGGCGTGGGGGATGGGGAAGATGATGGACAATGGACATTGTATGCTTCCGGAAACTGAAGATTTCTCATATGGACATAATTCAAGTACCCAAGGGAGAGGAGGGGTTGAATGAGCAGAAAAATATTTTTAAAAATTAGTGACTTCAAATGTCCCAAACTTCTAAATCACAGTAAAAAAGTTAAAAATCAAAAACCTTTAATAACAAGAAATATGAAGAGAACTATATCAATCATAATTAAGTTCCCTAAAACCAATGAAAAGCAGACAATACTTAAAGGAGAGGGAGAAAATGTACAGAATGATTAAAGGTGAGGGTTACAGTAGGTCTCTCATCAGGAAGAGAGCACATCAAAGACAACAGGGTGACATCTTCAATGCAGAATCAATAGCCAGTGAAAAAAATGACAAAATACTTCCAGGAAACCCATAGTGTAAGGCAGTCATTGAAGGAAGTTTCACTGGCTGAAAGTGTGGCCCTCACAAAAGGACAGAAGGTGGTAGAAACAGTGTACATGCCTATACACAATATTTTAGTCCAAGGCTAAAAGTTAATTTACTTTTAAAAATGAAAACCAGCTGGGCGGTGGTGGTGGCGCACGCCTTTAATCCCAGCACTCGGGAGGCAGAGGCAGGTGGATCTCTGTGAGTTCGAGGCCAGCCTGGGCTACAGAGTAGTTCCAGGAAAGGCACCAAAACTACACAGAGAAAACCCTGTCTTGGAAAAAACAAACAAATAAAAATGGAAACCAATCTGTGCAGTGGATGTTGACAAAGTCAAGAGGAAGGAAGAAGCTACAGAAGGCATGAGTGTTGGGTGTGGTTCTCATTGTCCCTGGACAGTAGACGGTGGTAAGTTAAGGAAGCACACTGTCGGTCCCCACAGAACAACTGAAACAAGGGGTCACAAGGAACAAGACACATGCAGTGGAATTATAAACTAAAGGAAGGCCAAAAAAGAAGAAAGAGGGAGCAAAGAATAGGTATCTAGAAAACAAATAACAAGATGAACATTTACCCCTAAAGGTATCACCAATAATCTGAGAGTTTCCATAAACTATACACAAAACACAGAGATTGTTGGAGTGTAAAAGAAAAGTAAGACCCGATGCTATGATGTCTAAAAAAAACACAGTATAAATATAAAGAGATTAAATTATGGTTAAAAGTAAAAGGTGGACAAATGATGCAGTCCAGAGAGAGCATGCCTGGATATGTAAATATCAACAAATTAGATTTCAGAGCGAAGATGTCCATCAGAAATAGAAAACACCTTGCATAATAAATGCAAGGATGAGTCACTCAGTAATTTATTATAGTCATAAATAATTTAAGCCTGTACCCTCAACAGACTTAAATATAGAAAGAAACTGATAACACTGTAAGTAAGAACTTGGAGATAAATGAGGTTGAAAGCTGTGAAGCCTTATCCTAATCAGCCTGGGGAGACAGAAGGGACTCACAGGCACAGTGCACAGGTCACATGACCACTCATGTGAAAAGGAAGCCATCTGTAAGGCAAGGGGAGAGGCCAATCTCAGAATCCTTGCCTTCACAATTGTGAGAAAAAGAGGCCAATGGAAATTTCTGTGGAATTTTGTTAGGGTGGGCCGGAAGCGTCAATTAAAACCACAATAATGTACCACTCTACACCTGTTAAGATGGCAAAGACCGGCCAGGCGGTGGTGGTGCATGTCTTTAATCCCAGCACTCTGGAGGCAGAGGCAGGTGGATCTTTGTGAGTTCGAGGCCAGCCTGGTCTACAGAGATCGATCCAGGAAAGGTGCAAAACTACACAGAGAAACCCTGTCTCAAAAAACTAAAAAAAAAAAAAAAAAAAAAAAAAGATGGCAAAGGCCTTTTGAAACTCCCTATACCAAGCACTGGTGAGGAGGAGGAGAAACCAGAGCCCTGGTCAGAAATCTAAAAAGATACAACTGCTTTGGAAAACAGTATCTTCAAACAATCTCTGCATCCATGAGAAGAGTTGTGCTCTCCCAATGTTTGGTTTGGTCTTGTGCAGATATAACATAAAAAGGATCTCAAAATGTGACTTTTTGGATCTCCTCTCTTTACTTTGTATTACAGTGAGAATAGCTTCTCCTGGAGCACTACTACTCTTTGTCCTGGGCAGCAAAATGCATGCCCGCAGGGTGGACCTGAGGCTAGCCTATGAGATGCCTGCTGCACCCGCTGCACCTGCTGCCCAGCTGACTCGTATGAACATGAAGATTCACGTTGTAGTAAGCTTCTACAATAGTTACACAGTAAATACCTGACGGATCTACCTACCAGAACAGTCCTTCCTAAAGTCAAAATGCAGAGCCAGACATACCTGTGAATCTGGGCTTCCCAAGATGATCAGTTTCTTTTGTTGGGCTTGAACTAAAATCAGTCGGATTACCTGGAATGAAAACATAATGAAAAATTTGGTGAAGGATAAAGAAAAATTCACCCTACATTGACAAAAGCAGTACAGATGAAAGATAACCACTATTCCTCCTAGACAGATTGCTGGTGATTTGATTTCCTTTTCTAGTCTTTTATTTATCCAAAATAAAAATACCTTTAATGGGTCCTGCAGCAAAGTGTTCTGGAGTGTAACAATAGTGGATTAAAAATTCTAACCAATAAGCTAATACTCATTCCTAAATTAAAATATCTGTAGTTCACAGTGATGGGTAATTTAGTAATCTAATTTTTTAAATTGGTGATTGGATAGTCTACATTTTGTAAAACAAAACAAAATGCGGCATTTCTATGTCTGTCAAAGAAAAACATATATTCCATAACAAAAGTTTGACAATAATCACTTGAAAAGACAACTATTCCTAAAATTAATGAAAACTGAAGACCCCAAGCTTTTGGTTTGCCCTAATTTGAAATATCTGAGCATCTTGTAGCACAGCGTCCAGTGAGAACCGACACACTAACCAATCTCTTCTTCGGAAGCAGGAGTGGTTGGGTGTTTTTTTTCTGCCTCTGGCCTCTCTGCAGCTGTTCCAGTAGGTTTGAGTGTTGCCTTCAAGGGTGGGGAAGTCACTCGGCGGGAGGAAATGATTCCTGTGATGCAGAACCAAAGCAGTAGGAGCATGCCAAGTTTCCCATTTGTTTATTCAGTAAACGTTTATTAAGCACTTACCATGCGGCTTGGCACTATCAGCCAGGCTTGGAGAGAAAACAAGACCTGGTTCCTGATAGAGATAGATGACTGAGCCAAGGGTACCGAAACATCACAGAGATTGTGAAAGAACTATGTAAGTCACAGAGGGGACAAAGAGAAGGAGTGGCTATCTATGGGGGAAAGGGGGTGTCAGTGAGGAAGTGTGCAAGAGCTCCAGTCTATGAATCAGATCGGGAACACAGGACAGTCGCGAGGGAAGAGAAGGCCCAGTCCCAGCTAAATGTGGAGGGGCAAGGAAGGGCAGACCACGGAAGAACGTGAATATCATTGCTGGGGATGCTATTTTAAGGTAAAAGGACCATGAAAATATTTCCAATAGGGAAGTGACAATGAATGATGAGACTTTCCCCCTAACCATTTGGCCCACTGTGAAGGAAGTTAAGGAGATGGAATGGCCTTCCTTAGAGATGAACTGGCAGATATGGAAGAAAACCAGACTAGGAGGACAGCGATCCCTGGAGCAATCTGTGATTCTGCACATCGCTCCTCTGAGTTGCTATGTTCAATTCCTTTATGCTAAAGTCACTTATCAGTCTCCGAAACTGGATTCAAGGTCCAAGCAAGACCGAGTGTTTAGTACAGTGTGAGGAGAATAGGGTAGGTTTTATATTCCTCCTAGAAAAAGAAGTCCTTCTTATGCTACTAGTCAAGAGATACTAGCTGGACTTAAGAATTTTAGTTCAGTGTGCAATCATGGCTGAGCCAGGTAGATGGAGCTCCGCTTTTCCCCTACAGACTCAGGCCCTTGGTCCTAGAGGGAGTGGGCCACAATAAAATGGCAAATAAAATGGCAAGCAAAACCAAGAGAAGTTGTGCTTTCCAGAGCTGGCAGAGTCAGCAGAAAGTGGTGGCAACATTTTCACCCTGGCGAGAAAAGCAGGACTGGGAGGCCTCAGTAGATTAAGAGATAGGCAACAACTGGTAGATGTCACATGGGAGCCAGGACCATTCACAAGCACTTGTGAGAGACCCTCAGAGTAGGCCCAGACATCCAGTGGATTCCCAGATCACCAGAACTGTACCACTATAGTCACCAGCCTGTAGGCTTTGAAGTGGAGCTGTTTTCTCTCAGTTAGAGGTGGACAGTGGGGCACGGACAGCAGTGAGCTGAGCTAATCCCAGAAATAGGATGTGCCTGTGGCTCCTCCTCGGGCTCAGGGGCAGAGAGGCTGTGCCAAAGCTATACTTTCTGACAGAGAACAGGATATCATAAGCTCAAACCCAAGACCCATGAAGTGTGGCTGCCGACACAGCCTCACCCGGGGAACTCCCCCAGGGGTGGTCCCCGGGGTTCTCATGGCACACTCTGGCACCACAGTGACTCATCAGTCAGACCTGGAGGCAAGTGCCACTCATGCCACAGCTGCTTCACGTTACAGTTAATGAGAAAAACCTGGTCTCATGAGGCACTCACTGAGCCTTGACCCAGAAAGGCACAAAGCACAAGTTAGGGGTTGAATCCTCCCCTAGACATCGGGGGAAAACGACCTAGAGCAGTGGTTCTCAACCTTCCCTGTGACTCTTTAGTACAGTTCCTCATGTGGTGGTGACCCCTGCCCCCCAACCATAACATTATTTCGTTGCTACTTCATAACTGTAATTTTTGCTACTGTTTTGAATCATAAAATAAATATCTGATATGCAGGATATCTGATATGTGACTTCTGTGAAGGTCCATTCAACCCCCAAAGGGGTCTCGACCCACTGACCCAGAATCATGAAACATCATAAAAGCCATTATCATGCCTGCCTTTTATCTTGCAAAAAGGAATGGCACCAGCTCCCTTTACAGAAACCCTCTACACTTTCATCTTTTACAGCTGTCTTTAGTACTTTTATCCAGTTTCCTCCTACCTAATGTCTAGGAAGTTGAGATGTGGAAAGGAAGGAATGTCAAGGAATTCACAGTTTGCGAGCAGAGTCCATACATGGAAGTGAAGGAAAGCTTTGTTTTGAACTGGATCAGTTTTCACTAGGTCTTCATTTATTCATGTATTCATTTAGTTATTACTATCAGATTTCCTCCATATTCTAAGCACTCAGTGAGGCTCTGGAGTTTCAGAGAGAATAGACTAAGGACTATTATGACAAAACCCACAAGCTATGAGAGGAAGATAAGAATACAAATGAATAGTACAAAGCCATTTGTTTTTTGTTGTACCAGAGATGCATACCGAGGGTCAAAGAGAATACAGTGGCAATATAAGACTTCTTTGTGAAGCTGGAAGAGAGAGAAAGTATGTGCCTACCCAGGTCGGGGGGTGGGGGAGTACCATTCTATGATGGCATGAACCCAGACATGGAAGTAAGACACAGCCTGACTGCTCAGATTCCTCCCCAAACACTAACACTCGCAGCGGCCTGAAGGCAGAGTCAGGGCATTATTTTCCACTCTCCCTGAGGGGCTGGCAATGTACAGCAGCATCTCTTACTTCTACTCTGAAGTCATCCGCTGCTGAAAACCAAGGCAGCTTCTCTCTAGACTCCAAGGATGCAGTTATCTCAGAAGCAGACTGGCCCAGATATGGAGGAATGCTTTCTTTTAGTCTGCCCACTCAGAGTCAGTATTTCAATCCTCCAGGCTGTAATTAACAGCATGTGTCTGTCACACATGCCAGTGACTCGCCTCTTGCTTAAGCCAGCATACCAAGAGGGGTTGGGTTGGCCAGGAAAATGCAACCATGGAGAGAGAAGAGAGGTAAGCAATGGACATACCTGCACTTCCTGGCTTTCCGGTGACATTATTCGGAGGTAAAGGTTTTCTCTGGGGAGATATAGGTCCAGGGGGCATGGGTGGGCGACGAGTCCCTGGAATTGTGGCTAAGAGAGAGATCATAAAGTCAGAATTTACTACAACAAACATCAGTTTGAAATAGATAAGCTTTCAGAAACAGCAGAGTAGCTGTTGAATGGTAAGATACTTTTATATTTTACAGAAAAGTGCCTATGGGTAATATATAGTGGGATTCCTCTAAATTTATGCTGGTCACACATTCATGGATAATGAATCATATTAGCATATGTAAATCATCTCCTGTAATTGTAGGTAAAATATGTAGGCATGGATGTTTTGGAAGGCCATATATAGAGAATTGAACATCTTTCCCCTAGAGACGCGCCAGAAGCATTGATAAACTATCATTTCCAATCACCTTTGGATGTGAGCCTACATTTCCATCTACCAGTTCGACTTTGAATTGTTGAGCATATATATAATTTCCCTTTTTGTGGTTGGTTCACGCTAACCCCTAACTCTAATATGTGATTATAACTGAACAGCATTGGAACTTTTCAGATAATTATATCAAGGTGGCAGGAACGGGCATCCGGTGACTGGAGAGCAGGGTCACTGTGAAGCAACTGTCGTAGGGCACTGCACAAGGGGGGGGCATGGCTAGGAGCCAATTTTCCCACTCACTTTGCTCTCCCGCCCACAGCTTCTGCTGTAGGGCTACCAGCCTAAGAACTTGTACCATTTTAAACCTTGTCTGCCCAATGGGCGAAGGAGAGTGGCATGCTTTTTATAGTGTGCATAATCAAGTCTACTTTGCAGGGTGGTTGGAAAAGCTGAACATGCCTGGAGCAACTCACCTTAGCTCCAACTTTAACCTGTTAGAGTCGAGAAATGTATTTCTTTCTTTGCATTATCTATGTTGATTTAAAAATAACCAAGAAGAATTCTCCACCCAGAAAAAATACCTTATTGCTTTAAGTATTTTCAAGGCTACTAGGAGGAGAGACAAAGAAGAAAGAGGTAGAGAAAGGTAAGAGATGGGAAGGAGAGCCTGACCACATGCTTGCTCAGGTGAGGACGATAATATAAACACTAATACATGAGAACTGCTCTCATGGCATCTTTTTAAAAAGCAAAGAGACTGGATTATGAGCTTCATATGTCTTTTACATGTAATATACTCTTAAAACAGGAATGTAAATCATTTCAGGCAAAATATATCATAATAAATCACACAAGAGCAAAACTTGGAAAAAAAAAACATCTAAAACCCGGTGGCTTTGTACCACTTGTCCATGGTGACTCCTCAGGTTATTATAGGAAGCAACCATTAAATCAGTATCCCCAAAAGGGTTTTAAAAGAACTTAACTTGCATTTCTTTCCCCAGAGATGGTCTTTGGAATGTTTCTCTAGCAGCTTCCATCTACTGCTAATTTGGTTCTCACACATACACGGGCCACGCCGGCGTTGTTCGTTATCCACCATTGCTGTTACTGTGCAAATTTCAGAGCTGAGGTGCCGGAGGGGCCACATCTTACTCCTTACCTGGCTTTTTTATGGCATGTGGGTCCACTGACACATTTCTCCCAGTACTTGGTGGCTTAGGTGCTTGCTTGGTTCCTAGGAGCAGAGACAGGCAACAGGAATAACTAACTGTATAATAAAAATTTGCTAAACATGCTCTGTCAGGGGCACCTGATGGAGTTGTCAGGGAAATGTGCATTTCTTACATAAACACCAGTGCTTTTGTGTCCATTTTAATTGTCTTCTACTATCCAGAAAAAAATACTAAAAATCTTACATTTGTTGGTTTTGTTTTTCTCTCTAGAGCTGGCGCGGGCCTGTGGTTTTTGGTTTTGTCAGAATTTTCCATGGCATTCATCCTGCCCTGGCTGCCTGGGAGGTATTGCTTCACCAGACAGATTTTACCAAGGGTGAAGTGTCACCTCCTGCCAGTCTTCATGGGTACATTTTGTGGTTAAAAAGATAATTTTCCTCCAACTCACCAATGCTCATAAAAAAAACCTCAGAATCCAATGTGGTTGGGTTTATACTCATTGAATTGGCTTAAAAAAAATACTCCTGTGCCAGCCTTGTGATTGTTGAGGCTACAAACTGGATCTTTACTTTTGGGGTTTATAAAATAGTCCTGGATTGGCCTAGAACCCCAAGTTGTTGTTTGGAAGCAACTAATTCAATATTTCTTTGTGTGATATTTTTCTCTTCTGTCTCCCTCAAATATGGTGGTTATCTGACCTTTCATCTAAGCACCTGGGATAGGTTTCGGAAAGCTTCCCTAGGACATAGGTAATCGGTATATCTCACCTTAGCTTTGTGATACTATTCTTTTTTTTTTTTTAATAGTGTTTGCTTTCTTTACACAATTTTGTTTTATTGTTTGAAATTAAAATATATCATTTTCCATTTCTTCCTTCCAACTCCTATGTATTCTACACCTACCTTGATCTCTCTCAAATTCACAGCCTCTGGCCTTTTTCTTCTGTAATTGTTGTTATACACACATACACATACACACACACACACACACACACACACACACACACTCCCCTAAATATATGTGTATGTGCATATATAAAAAGATATATAAATACATTCCTAAATATATAGATACAGCCTGTCTAGTCTAATGTTACATGTATGTATATGATTTCAGGCAGGGCTGATGATTTGGTATTAGGTAACCAATTAGGGAGCAGCTCTTCCCCAGGGAAGACTATTTTTCTCTTTCAATATTTCTTAGGTGCTTATAGTTCTTTGTCTAGGGTTGGAGCCCTGTGAGATTTCCTCCTTCCATGTTGGCATGTCTCTTGGTGTTGTCCTTGTTCAGGTCTTGTTTAGGCAGCCATGTTGATGGGAATTTATGGGTGCAGCTTTCCCAGTTGTTTCTAGGAGATGCTGTCTCACAGCAGACATCCTATTCCTCTGGCTCTTACAGTTTTTCTTTCCCCTTTTCTATAACTATATTACAAAATAATCTTTCCTAATGAGTCTGACTTCTCTCTCTCTCTCTCTCTCTCTCTCTCTCTCTCTCTCTCTCTCTCCCTCCCTCCCTCCCTCCCTCCCTCCCTCCCCTCACTATGCAGCTTTGGCTGGCCTAGAACTCACTATATAGACCACGCTGGTCTCAAACTCATAGACATTTACCTGCCTCTGGCTCCTGGGTACAGGGGTTAAAGGCTTGTGCCACCATGCCTGGCTCTGACAGTTTTTATTAAGAAAAAATAGAAACAGTTTTAGAATCTAAGTAGGAAATATAACTTCAGAAATGATCATCTTAAAGAAGAATCCATATGCTAATGGTCTGACTATAGATTGCATATTAAAGATAAGAAAACATATTTAACAGCCAGTTAGTACATTAACATGACCAACTATATAACTAAATGCCAACAACTCTGGTTTTATTGTTATGTCCCAGAAAAAGTAAAAGAATATTACTTAAACTCATTTAAGTGTGCAGGCAGATATACTGATCAAATATGAAAATTTTGCTTGTTGCAGTTGCAATGAGAAGGTCTCCCCATCAGCTCATGTGTTTGAACACTTGGTCCCCTCTTGGTGGTGCTGTTGGGGGAGGTTATGGAACCTTTAAAAGCAGTAGAGCTTTGATGGAAGGAGGACATCACTTGGGGAGGGTGAGTTTTGAGAGTGGATAGCCTTGCCTGACTCACTGTGTTCTGTGTTTCCTGTGCGTGGTTGAGATGTGATCTCTCAGCTTCCTGCTCCTGTCTCCATGGCTCCCCCACCTCTCTGGATATCCAGCCCTCTAGAACTGTACGTGCAAATAAACAATTTCTTAATTTGCTTTTGGTCATGGTGTTTTAGCACAGGAACTAAAAGTAATTAATACAGAAGTTGGTACCATAGAGTGGAGTTGTTGCTGTAAAGAACCTGACCCTGCTGATATGTGAAGGAATGTGGAAGAACTTTGAAAATTTCTTCTAAAAAAGCTGTTCCTGTGCCCTGGTATTTTTAGTACCCTGGGGCCAGAGAGATGGATCATTTGACTGACTATTCTGTCAATGACATTCAGGCACAGAAAAATACTTCCAGTGTGCCAACTAAGATGACTTGGTTTGATAACTGACTTTGATTTACCATAATTTCTCAAAGGTAACACACACACACACACACACACACACACACACACACACACTAGAATGCCAATAGGCTGGGTGTTCTTTGAGTAAATCTTTTTTTTTTTTTCTGTTTTTTTATTTTTTTCAAGACAGGTTTTCTCTGTGTAGCTTTGGAGCCTGTCTTGGAACTTAATCTGTAGACCAAGCTAGCCTCAAACTCACAGAGATCTGCCTGCCTCTACCTCTGCCTCTGTCTCCTGAGTCCTGGGATTAAAGGCATGTGCCACCACTGCCCAGCTTTTGAGTAGATCTTATTAGCCCTTCTCCAAATAGTTTTGTCTTTCAAATACAAAGTATTTATTTCTAATACTATCTAAGCATTTTTCATATTTATTACTTGGTTTGAGCTTTACAAAGCTTCTGCATAGGATATAGCATCTAGGATGCACAAATGAGGAAATCCAAGGCCAGATTAAACAAGCTGCTCAAGGTCTCACAGCTAGGAAATGCTGGGACTCAGAATCACATGCTCTCAACCCCAAAGCCTTTCGCAAGCACTAAGTCTTTCTATTGGCTCCTTCTCCTCCTCACAATGACACTAAGTGACTATAGTCCTAATATGTTGTCTCCTGAGATATTATTATTCTACATGAGAGTTATTGACCTTGGCAGGCAAGCATCTGTCCTGTAACCATGCCACCATCGAGTGGTGCTCACAAAAATAGTTGCAGGATTTCAGCAGTTCCTGTAGGGCCAATGCGGATCCACTAATCCCACATGAGTACAGGTAAGTGCCTGAAGGCAGAAGTGAGTTGGAGATCAAGGAAAAGGGGGAGGGAGGGACTTGGGTCAGCAAGTGGGGAGGTGAGAAGAGAGAGGAAAGGGAGGAAGAATACATCAGAGCTAACTAGGAATTTCCCAGTTGCTTTCTATACAGATGGAGACAGAGGCAGCATGGCATTATGATTTCTAGATATAAATCAGCAAATCCACAGCATACCAGCCCTTGAAAAAAGATAGACTACAGTACTATCTGGAAGCAATGGAAAGGACCCAGCAAACAGTAACTTTGGGGCTCAGTGGGGCTAGTTGGAGACAATGAAGCCTCAGGCTTGGTAAACCAGTGAACTTGTGTTGCCCTGAGTCAGAAGGGGGCAATTTAAGGTTAAAGGCAGCACAGAATCAGAATGAGGAGAAAATTTAAAAGGGAAGCCATTGTGAGAGACACTGTAGAGAATGGATCGTATGGAACGAGCATCCAATTAGGCAATCTATTGAGACAATTCTTTTCTCTCAGACAGGATTAATCGACACAAATGCTTAACGGGCAGTTGGCTCCGAAGGCACCAAGACTGGAACCTCAGTATGGCCCACCACTGCCATATGGGAGTTTTCCAGAAGGCTACGGATTTACGTAATTCATCACACTTAGTGATTTCTTGTCCAAGATGAAATAATGATTTTAGATAATTCTAACCATAGCAACAAAACCTTTGCAAACAAACATGCTGATTTCCGACTGTATCAGTGGAAACCAATTCTCAGTACATCAGTAACTGAAAGGGGTGATATTTATGTAGGATTGGTCTCTGTGCTTTTGCCTCCAAATCTTAGCACCTAGCTAAGATTTCATGAGCAATGAGCCAGTTGCCTGGAAGATTAAGCCACAGCCTAGAAAAACACATACCTCACCCAGAGGAGTCTGGTTTCTCCTTGGGAGGCACTCTCCATGTGGGGGCAGTAAGGTGTGGTTTCCCATTAGGATAGAGAGAGAAGAGTCTGAGACTCAGCTGTGTAACAAAGGCTGCCAGATCGCATGCTCCAAGAGAGCTTCAAAAGAATACTCTGCCTGGCAAGTAAGGAACCTTCAAACAGTGACAGTTGAATGACTAACCAGCTCAGTAGTTGTCATCTTTGAAGAGAAGTCAGACTCCCTGGGCTAGGGTTAACAAGTTTCTTCTCAAAAAGTCAGGAAATAAACCGTGCCATTTCTCACAACTTCTCAACTTAGAAATTTCTAATGTGTGGAACACCCTGACTAAACTGTAATGTCTATGTGTGGAAACCACAAAAAAGCAGAATATCGAGAAAATGACCCATCCAAATGATGAGCCTTGGGCTAGCAAGATGGCTCAGTGGGTAAAGGCACACTATGTCTAGGTCATGCATGGCCTCAGCTCCATATCTAGGAACCACACTATAGAAAGAAAGGACCGATGTCTGCAGATTCTCCCGATTCTCTGATTTCTAAATATGAACAGGGGCATGCACGTGTGCATACTCCCCTCCCCAACCCACACACAAATAAATGTAACAAAAGAAAATCTCAGCCTCTGTAGACTATTTCTAACCTTAAAATAAAGGAAAATCAACCCATACAATGCAAAACAAGCATCTATAATGGTGTTAAAAAATAAGAAATATTCAAGGCAGCATCCAGCTAGGACTGCCCCTGAAGGTGATGATGGCTGGGTGCTGTCTGCTGACCTTACCACCTGAGAGAGAAACAAAAAGATGATCCTTGACAAAGGCCCCGATAGATGGACAACACAGAATAAGCACATAAATTTTGATTGGACACTGAGAGAGAAACAAGGAATGGGGGGAAAGGCAACCCATTTGTTCTGCCGGTGTCCAGTAGTTACATGACAGAAGCACTTGTCTGCCCCAAACTGTTTTTGGACAAGATATTACAAAGATGGCTAACGTATGCAAGATGAGAATGACAGATAATTGGTTCAAAAGTGGATTTTGAAAAAAATTGGACTGTTGCTAAGTATAATAATACTATTTTCCCTCTTTTGATGATTCTCATTGTCCTAGAAAGAATCATGTTTGATTATACTGGAGGCCAACAGCTCTCCAATAGGACCATAGCAACATATATTATTTATGCAACCTCCAAGGAATCATTTGAGTATTAAACATGGGTACTTAAATTCCTTCCAAGAGGATCTGAGAAAAGATAGCTCTTGTTAGAGCCAGTCTATGCCACTCTGAGAAATTATGCACTGCTAAAACTCCAGGCAGGAATAATGAATGAAATAACTCAGCACAAATAGGTACTGCAATGTCTCAGAAATCCACAGACTGGCCTCTTTCATTTGGTCTGAAAATAATGAAATTTCCAGAATTTCAGATACCATGATACTCAAGTAAAACAGTTTGGAAAAAGGGAAAACAATGATTTTTCCTATTTTCACTGTAAGTAATATTTAATAGGAATTGTTTTTGAGAAATAAGACTATATGTGGTAGCTAATTTAGTAGACTAGGTTTAGAAAAGTTGGAAAATTCTTTTCCAACATCTTTAGGGATATTTGAAGTTGATTTTGAAGTGAGTTAAAACTTTAAATTTTAATTCTACAAATACTTTCCAAAACTTATACAAAAGAAATTGATGTGTGAATTCAACAAAATCATATGAGATGGACAGTGTCTTAGGGTTTCTGTTGCTGTAAAGAGACACCATGACTATGGCAATTCTTATAAAGGAAAACATTTAATTGTGGTGGCTCACTTACAGTTCAGAGGTTTAGTCATAATCATCATGGTGGGAAGCAAGGCAGCATGCAGGCAGAGATGGTGCTGGAGAAGGAGCTGAGAGTTCTTACAACTTGATCCCAATAGGCAACAGGAAGTGCTCTGTCTCACTGGGCATGGCTTGAGCATATATGAGACTTCAAAGCCCACCTCCACAGTGACACACTTCCTCCAACAAGACCATACCTACTCCAACAAGGCCATACCTCCTCATGGTGCCACTCCCTTTGGGAGCCATTTTCTTTCAAACCACCACAGAGAGCATTTAATTTTGATGCAACCAAAGAGAAATAACATCTGTGATTATTACCTGTTCCCACTCCATTTCCTTTGGGTTTGGTTTTACCAGGTCTTGTGGTTGTTTTGTTCAGAACTACAACAAAGTAGGGATTAAACAGTTTAGACATTTCTTTATTAAAAGTCTGCAGCCAAGGAGAACAAAACTTCTCAGAGAACTGAAAATCATTTAACTAGGCAATAAAGTAAGGACAACTCACACACGCACGCAAATATGGTCCAGAATAGAGAAACTACATTCTCTTATGAAAGTCATACACTTTCATGGGTGAGAATGGAAATCTGCATCTGTACTGAGGTGGTCACTAAGCTCCAATACTTGTTCCTGAAAAAAGTAAGCAGCCAGGGAATTTCTAATTCTGAGTGGGAGATATTTTACCCTGCTTCCTGTGTATACCATTAGACACATTTCAAAATAGAACTGAAGGAATATCAGGATTATATTATGTCGAGTGAAGAATTGAAACCAGAAATGTATTTAATGTCAAGATCACCATGCATAAGTCATAAATTGGTGGTCTATTGGTAGAAGTCTCTAGATACTGTTTAATGACAATAGTCTACTGTTGAGCACTGAGCCATGATACTGCGATGTAAACCTCTTTCCTGTTCTCTAGAAAACCATACACTGAAAGTGCTTACATGCATAAGCTCTTGAGTCAGATTGCCTGTCTTTATATTCCCTTCAGCACCTCAGGTTCCTTAAAGACACCTCATAGTGTGACACATGGTAAGCACTCGGCCATTGTCAAACATTACTATTTATTTTACAGAAATGTTTAATCAGTCACATATTAAGCACTTAGTTTGTAACACAAAGACACATGAAAATACCTTCTCTTGTATAGATTTTTCTACCTAGCTACCTTTAGGGGTTAGAGATTATATCCAAGCTGGGCGGTGGTAGTGCACGCCTTTAATCCCAGCACATGGGAGGCAGAGCCAGGCAGATCTCTGTGAGTTCTGAGGTCAGCCTGGGCTACAGAGTGAGTTCCAGGAAAGACGCAAAGCTACAGAGAAACCCTGTCTCAGAAAACCCAAATAAATAAATTAATTTAAAAAAAAATGGGGTTGGGGATTTAGCTCAGTGGTAGAGTGCTTGTCTAGCTAGCAAGCGCAAGGCCCTGGGTTCAATCCTCAGCTCAAAAAAAAAAAAAAAAAAGAGATTATAGCCAAAATGTTGGCTCTCTATATGAAGGACTAGGAGTCAAACAGATCCCCAGCAGGCAGGCATTGAACAAAAGCTCTAGGTAGACTAATATATTTTTCTCATAGACATTTAAGATAGCTAACTTTCTGTTTTCCCTCCCCAAGAGAAACAGTTGGTGGGAGTTTAACTACTCCCACCAAGGGACTATGGGGGGGGGGGCACTAATGTGGAAAGAAACAGTCTACTTTCCTTTCTATGTCCAGATTATCCAACATCCTGGAATAGTACAAACCAGCCAGTTCCCAGGAAGAAGGGAACACATTCCATTCCTACACAAGCCCCTCCTCAGATTCCAGCTCTGGGTTATTTTCCTGTCTGGGGACTCTGCCTCTGTGTCCTTGATTGCCTTTGTGTTTCTGCTTTGAATAAGATCTGGCTGAGTGATGAGACCTTGCTTTCCTGCCTTTTATTCTTCAAGTTAGTGTTAAAAAAGAAACCATTCCTGAACCCTTAGATGACTGCACTTAACACTGTGTGTGGGTATATATATATATATATGTGACGTATATTTCTATATTATATATGCCTATATTTTTATATAGTGTATATATGCATACATACACATATATTTTATATATTATATATAACTGGATATTACATATATAATATTCAAAGAATATAAAAACATTGTCTTCTTCCTTTCACCTACCTGGAGATACATTCACATAGACCATACCTTTGTGAGTGACTTTCCTCATTTAGTACCTTAAGAATACTTAGAATCACAACAGGAAAGGACAGGAAAACACCAGAAAGGCTTTAGCTGGTGCTAAAATGCTCGTGCTTTAACATAAGAACAACTGACATTGAACAATTAGTCATTCTTTAAATCCCAAAGTGGGCAGAGTTATGATTCTTTGCTGATCTATACTTTTTGTTGTTTATAAATAGCTTTATCCTTTGAAGTGTATCTAAAACTTCCATGAAGGAACCTGTGTCAGCAACGACTGATGGATGAGAACTGCAGTGATGCGGAAAGGTTGGAATGTTGCAAGTCTAGAGCTTAATTAAAATTAATTTTGTGCTACCATTAGTCCCCCAAGTAGTCATTCCTTGTCCACCTCGTGGGTATCCTGTACCTAACAGGTAAACCCATAGGAATGTATTAGCTAAGAAGACCGCTAGCTTCCACCAAACCAAAAGCTAAGAATGTTGTTATCTGGTAGCATCTGAGGCTTATAAGAGAGATTCTCCATCTTTCTGCACTCTACCTCTCAGATGTTTCTACTGATTTGTTTTAAAAATGTCTTCCTCGTTGGAACATGTTTGGGAAGACCAGATGGTATATTCCCAGGTCATGGTCACTCATAATTTTGGCTCCAGAATAAACCATGTCTTTTATTCTTTTGAAATGAGAAATATTTCTTTTGATGACAGGAGGTATCAAGTAAAACTATTCTTTTTGAAACCAAAAGCACTCTCTTACTAGGACAAGTCCATTTATTTTCCTGAGGCAAGAAAAAAAAGTTGAAATTGTCATAAAAAAAATTTAGGGTGTGTGAGACTTATAAAAATATTTTAATGAGCTTTATTCATATTTGTTAAGTTCCACAGAGGTCTCTGATTCTAAACATCCATAAAACCTTTAAGTCTCAACATTTCAATGAATTTTTGTGTTCCCTTGATTTCAACTTAAGGGTACATTGTCCTGGATCCGTCCTCTCCCAACCCTCCCATCTTTGGCTATTCTGGCCATTTTGGCACTTCTCTGTAGCTTCCCCAGCCTGTGTAGGTCATTAGAGAAAGCAAAGCTCTCTTACCAGGCCTGGCATGTGGTCTGTCCGGTATCCTGGGCCTCACAGGAGTCGTGTGCAATCTGTGTGGTGCTGAAATAGAAGACATACTTTATACTCAATAACTAGTCTCCAAAGACTAGCCACTTGACCTTTGTTACCCTAGGGACCAATAACCAGTACACTTCACATAGATGTAGAAAGAACATTCTGAAATCGCCAAGTTATTCATTACCTACTTCATGCAAAAGGGACATAAAACAAGTGAAAGTACTTGTGGCTGAAAAGCAAAGGTACACACAGGATGAGGTAGGTCATTTGTAATATTAAGAATCAATTAGTCCATGCTTGCCAAAAGTATTAATTTCACCAGATGGTTACTTAACATAAATATATAACCTAGCCATTCATCTACCCAGCCATCCACCTACATAGTTAGCCATCTATCCATCCTTCCATCTACCCAGCCAGCCATCTACCCAGCCATCCACCTACATAGTCAGCCATCTATCATCCTTCCATCTACCCAGCCAGCCATCTACCCAGCCATCCACC
>CABHPR010127798.1:0-14023 GCA_902168415.1 Peromyscus melanophrys
GGGGGGGGGGAGTACTTGCAGAGTGGATGGAAATCTTGGGTCCCTGGCATCCCCACTGATATCACAAAGGTTAACATCTTTTAACCTTTTTCTGTATTTTTCTGTATTTTTCAATCCCACAGAGTATAGCTCCTTAAGAGGAAGCCCTCTCTCCTCTGCTTAGTTATCTTTCTCTGCAGAACTGGGGTCCTGACTCACCACTATTGTTCCTTCTCTCGATTTTGACAGGTCCTTCCTCTTCCCTTTCCCCTCCTGAGACACTCCTCCCTCGGGAATCTGCCTGAAGCCAGGGAGAAGAGGCATGAAGAGTGGAGGAAGGTGCAGTCTCAACAGAGAAACCCTTCTCTAGCCTAAGCAGCACATACAGAGGCTTAGCTCTTTGAATTTGGAAAACATCTCAGGCACCCCTCACACTTCCTGAGTCAAAGCCATATCCCTAAGTATTCAGTTCCTCTTCCTTCTGGTTGAGATTTGGCCATTCAAACGGGCAGTGTTCAGTCACACTTCATGAATGGATGGATGGACATAACTTTGAAAGCGCACTGTTTAAATGCTCACACACCAGTTATGTGGCCCTGATTACACCTCTACTTTCTGTGTCCATCTTCCAACACACCCTGTGCCCGCTTCTCAGGAAGTGCCGGCATTTCTTCCTTCTGGGTACCCTCTTAGGAAAGTAATAACGACTGGCTTAGCCTGGTACTTCCAGGATCCTTAAGCCCTGTAACATTTGCTATTTGAGGTTTCCTGGCTATCAATCCCAGGGTGGGATTTCTGGTCTGATCTGGGTCCACAGACCCCGAAGTTGGCTGCAGAGAAACGGATGGTGCCCCAGAGTGGATGCAGTGGCCTCGGGGCTCTCACCTCGGAAAATCAGGCTGGCGACAGGGTCGCTGCGCCGGTCCTTCTTCACATTGGGGAGGTTGCTGGCCCTCGCCAGCAGGCAACAGAGCATGGCTCAGCAGCAGCCCAGGCGTGCGGGGCAGAGGGAGCAGGAGCGCGGGACACAGCCACTACTACTCGACCAGCGTTCAGATCCGAGATGGCCACGCCAAGAGAGCGGTCGCTCGGCTGAGCCTCGGCGGAGACTTGGTCAGCTGGAGATGCGAGGCTGCGCATGGGACAAGGTACACCCACAGGGCGGATCCTCCCCTCCAGGCCGGCTTGGGTCCGCCCTCAGGGAGGTGGCCGGGGAGGAGCAAGAATGGGACTTACGCCCTGTCCAAGCGAGGGTGCTTTGTTCTGAGGGTCCCCAGGGAAGGAAACCAGTGGCGGGCAAGGACAGTGCGGGGTCTACGCCTGAGGCAACATGGGCCCAAAGGGCTGCACGCTGAGCGCCTAAGGAGTGCACACCATGCATCCGGTGCACCCAGACCCGGCTCGGAGCGGCCGCGGGGAATTCCCGGTGGCGCCTGGAGTTGTCTGGACTCAAATCATACCGCATTCCCAGTCGCTGCCCATTCTATCTCCTGCAGTTCCCTGCTGCGACTATCTCTGAACTCCTCACCCTCTACGGTGGAGAAAGTTGCTTAAGTTGAGCCTTAAATCGTCTTGGTCCTTAGCACTCTTCTGCATGTTGTCTGATCCCTTAACAGCTTATGAAGGTCCTCCTTACAGGGCCTTCGCTTCTCTGTTTTCCAACACTCCAGCAGGTAGCTGGGGAAAGAACATGGTCCTTCCCCTTCTTATTTTGAGGGACACAGCGCTTTCTGGGGGAAATCCCACTCTGTGCATCCCACTCCACTCCTGCACCCTAAAGGCACGGCTTGACAGGGAAGACAATCAACTGGGGTGGATGCGTAGAGGTCTGCGATCAGGCTGTGATTGTCAAGTTCCCCAGTCTCCCTCTCCCCTGATAGCACACACCGCTCCACCACTAAGCTTAAAACACCCCAGCCACATGCTCTTTTTGCAACCGCCTTTGAAAGAGCCTCCAAACTTTCTGTCTGCATTCTTTCTCCTCTACTTACTTGAACCATCCAGTCATGCTTCCAAATCTCATCACACAACCAAAACCACAGATCCTATGAGCTCTGCTTAGAAATATGGCAAGAGGAGGAGGAGGAAGGGGGGGGCTCTGCACAGAGCATGTTCTCCATAAATAATTAGTTTTAAAAAGAAATGGTTTAAAAACAGACCCAGATCCCATCCCTTCTCGGCTTATCGTCACCACTCTGTCTGAAGGCACTGCTTGTTTTGCCCGAGCTACAGTGACAGACTCCATCCAGTCTCCCACCTTCTGCCCCTGCCCTTACCTCCACCACCACCCTGGTGCACTCTCAACCCAGCGTCACCTGGTGTCACTCCTCCACTCAGACTCTCTCCATAGCTCCCGTCTCGCCCAACGTAGATCCCAGAGCCCCTAGATGCCCGTTAAATCCCTGCCTGACCTACCCTTCTCCAGGCTCCTTACCCTCCTCAAGGTTCCTCAAACCTGCCAGGCCAGCGGACTTCAGATCCTGAGAGCTGTTCTCTCTGACTGTAATGCCTGCTCCTGCTCTTCATTTACGGAGCCCCTCTTCAAGGACCTCCACCGGCTATCAGTTTAAACCTGCAACATGTGCCCTACCTCCTCTTCCATGATCTGTTGTTGCTTATTTCATTTGTTTGTTTTTTGAGATGGGGCCTCTCATGTAACCTAGGCTGATCTTGAACACTCTTTGTAGGGAAGAATGACCTTGAACTTGTGATCTTGCCTCCCCTTCCTCTAAAGCTGGAATTATAGGTACATAGCACAATGCCCAGTTTATGCAGTTCTGCAGCTCCAATTCAGGGCTTTGGGAGTGCTAGGAAAGTACTCTACCAACTGAGCCACACAGCACACTACCCCCTCCCCCAAGGCTCCCTTGCATGGTTGCTTTTAGCACCAGTCACTAGGTAATGTCTGCATCTTTTCCACCCTTCCCATTAGAATGCTGGGTGGGCTCTAAGGTGTTAGAGGAATTTAGCAGAGTCAGTGTATCTGGGGTAGACATTAGAATAAGTTATCACTGGATCTAGGGTAGACACTAGAGTAAATAGTTGTTTTCTAGAAGTACTTTGACCTTGAAAATCATTATGGAAAACAGTAAAGAATCATTGTGGAAAACAGTTACTGTTTTCCAGGATTTGTAGAATTGTTTTTCTGAGGGGGTGTTACAGCCTTTGCATGACTTTTGTCACAAGATGCCTCTGGGACACCTGAGGCTCTTGGGTTATTGTGTACTGTAAATGGTACACAATAAAGGACCAAAGTCATGTGGGCATGTAATGCTTTCCTTTAGAGAGACATATAGATCAGATTAAAGATCTTGGTATGAAAAAATACTTTATGCAAAAAACAACTTTGTACAACAATCAATAAATATGCCTTTGTATGGCGGGTTGAGGTTCAGTTCAGTTCAGATCATCAGAGGCTGGACCTTCCTGCTGTCACACAGGTCTTAAAATTTCACCTTGGAGTGACCTCTTTCTTCAACCGACCTATGCAACATAGAACACCCTGACACTAAGGAGTTAGGAGAGTTTTGTTAGCCACTGTAGCCTTCTTAGCACCTGGAACAGGGTTTTGCACATAGCAGGCTCTCTATAAATGTCTTCTAAACAGTTCACTAAGAGGACACTGCACCCCACACTTCTCATTGGTCACCTCCAGCTTATTGGGAATCAGCCACATCCTTCCACCCTGGATGCTCCACATCAGGGAATGTAGACAGCAGATGGCAGCAGCTGCATCCCTAGGTGCTGAGGGACATGCTCTCAAGAAGAGGAAGGCCCCTAAAAGGGCCAGTGAGTCCCACTGGAGTGGGGCATGATAAAGGGAAGGGTAAGGAGAGTCGGAGGCTGTCCACTTTCCAGAATCTTCTCTAGCTACTTGGACCCTCTCTTCCTCTCCTTGACTCTGCTCTCCCTTGGCTCCTACCTCTCTCCTAACAGAACCTAGCTGATGAGATGCCCACCTTTGGCTCCAGGCTGGACCCTGCTGTATCTCCTGACAAAGGCAGAGTTGCCGTGGGTCTGCATCCTACATTGTTCTTGGGAGGGCACAGGCTTATATGTCCTGAACCAAGAACCTGCACTCCCACTCCTGCTTCCTGTAAGTAAGGCAGCATAGAGCAAATTGCCAATGAGACCCAAATGTGCCAGGTACCCTGGACAGCAGATCAGAGAGAGCACTGAAACGGCCTGGTTCAGAGTGATGCTATGGGAGTGTGCGGTGCACATACTTATCCAGAACTCATCCTGTCTCTAGCTTTCAGGTGAGTGACTGGTCACTTGGAACTGTCATTTAAGTCTACTTGAGCCAATAATGTCACCCTTCTGAATACTCATAATGTTGGTATCGCCCAGGTGTCCACATCTGCTTCTGCCTGCTGACTGATGACATCTCCTAATTGGCCATGTCATGGTCACCCCAGCCACATATGGTCCATTACCCACACTGCAGTCACGAGCTCTTCAAGCATAGTTGGGTCACTGCCCTGACGAAGATCCCTCAAGGACCTCCTCTTCTCTTGGGATAAAGCCTACATTCCTCCCATGCCAGAGGTTAAGGCCACTCTGGCCCTTGACCCTAGAGCTCCAATTCCAGAGAGTTCTGTTTCTCGAACATACCAAGTCCCCCTCCAGCTTGGAAGTCTGCTGGCAGCTGCCCTTCTGCTCCCTCTGCAGTACCACCTTCCCCTACCCATGGGGGCTCAGTTCAAGTATCGGTCCCCAGGCAAGCAGTCCCTGGCCTCCCTGGAGGCTGGGCCACTCTGGTAAGTAACGGCTGCAGCGGAGGCATTGCTCCTTAGTGTTCATGGCAATGGTAAGGGAGGCCTAGCCGCAAAGTTGTTTGTTCGTTGTCAGAGAGCAGAGCTGGCTCGGCGGCGCCCTCGTGTTCCCAATGTGGAGGTCAGGGCTGGCCTGGACTGGAAGCAGTGGACATTGCACAGGGTTCCCCAGAATGGGCTCCACCTCCCGAGGCAGGCAACGCTTTTCAGAGAGGACGGCATTGCCCCCTAGGGGCAATTTCAGATATTGTGAGCATTTTTTTAAGATTCCTAGCTTTGCCCCCACCCCCTATGCATGCGCGCACACACACGCACACACACACACACACACACACACACACACACACAATAACACCATTTCTCTATCCACATCCCCACTCCAGTCCACCACAGTCAGCACAGGAAATCTGCAAGGGGTATAACTAGTATTTTTAGAGGAATATTTCAAGGGACTTCAGCAAACCATTGGCCTGTGTCCAAGAATCAGGGACTCCATATACCTTTTCCATAAACCAGAAAAGCAACAGCTGGTGTCCCAAAACTCTGAACACATCCTGAGGCCTCTTCCCATCTGAACCTCCAACTTCCTGGTCTTCCTGCTGCTTGCTGCTCAGAACTTTGACAAAACAGATAGTTGTTCCCTTGTAGACTGCACACTGGGGCCTAGAACCTTAATGGGACCTCCTGTCAAGGGGATTTGTCTCAGTGATAAAAACTGTAACAGGGATAGGGAGATAGCTTAGGCCGTAAAGTGGCTGCCATGAAAATGTGAGGATAGAGTTCCATCCCAGAACCTATGTTAAAAAAAAAAAAAAAAAAGCCAGGTATGGAAGAGCATCCAAATTGAAACCTCTATTTTCTAGTCTCCCTTGCAGCTAGACGTGAGCATGAGATAAATCAGGTAGGAAGAGGAAGTACATATGTAACTGTCTGATGTGTCTTTAAGGAGAAAAGGTATGCTTCCCCAGTGCCTTTTACGTCTGGCTGGAATGTGAATTATGATGCTGTGCTATCACAGGCCATATTGTCAAAGACACTCCCTGGAGAGAACAAAGCAACAGGCAGAAGGATCTTGGGCAACCTGATGTACCAGGAGCTTTCGAACTAGGATGCCTATATGGCAATGATTTCCATTGTTTATCATGGAAGCATTAGGGTATCTCATAATCCTGGGTATGCATGCATCTGCAGCTACAGAGGGAGCAACCTGTTTACCCATAAGAGGGCCAGCTGGAAGTGCAGCGGGAATGGAATCAGCTGTGAAGCAGTTTGTGTAACAAGTCCAGCTTTGTGATTTCATGTTTCCAGACTGATAGAGGTACGAAAAAAGGAAATTAAAAAGTCCTCGTTGGCTTTAGTGATGTCACCACTCATGGGTGCTGATGGATGAGTCTAAGGGAGAGGATGCAGTCCTATAATTCACAGGAGTAAACATAAACACTGCATTACACAATACACTGGTGTCCCCTGAGGCCCAGGCTACAGATGTGCTATCTTGGAACAATATGATGTTCCATAGCAAAATTGTGCACAAGTTAAGCGTTGGAAGATTTCCCATACCGATCTCCTCTTCGAGCTTCCTTTGAAAAATGAGAGAATCTGGGAAAGGAGCCCATTTAGCACAAATCTAACACCTGTGTACAGGTCAGGGAGAGAGGTGCACTGGCCCCCACTTACTCATGAGCTCATGTCTTTTTCTCTATAGGCCAGTCTAGGTCACATCACTGGCCAGGCTCCCAAGACACAGGTGAGTTTGTAGTCCTGTTCTCTGTAATCTCTTGGTGGCCCTACCACCTGGCCATGGATGAAGAGTGAAGCTTTCTTTGACAACATTCTCATACTGTCTAGAGCTTTGTTTCCCCAAGATCTAAACACCAAGCACCTTGAGGCACAGACCTTGACTTCTGGCTCAGTGACATCACTCTTTAGAGGGATGCGCTTCATGAGTATTCAGGATTCCTTCAGGACACATTTGCCAGTCCCTACATCTTCCAGAAGGATGGATGCTCCCGTGTGTTCTCTCTGCTACCGTCACTCTCTCTGATGCCCCAATCCAGACACTACCTTCATGTTGCTGAGGATGTAAACACTCATGTAGTCCAATCACAACTATTATTATGTGACCTCCAGGAAGAGCCTGCTATGGTGGCAATAATGCAGGCTCCTGGCCAGCCATCTTTACCTCGTGGGGTGACCCAGAATTCGCAGAGTCTGATTTAGCATCTGTGAAAACAAGAGGATGGACCTTTGCAAAGGTGCCATCCTCCAGCACCGTATGCAACAAGGGAAACGTGTGAGTGACAGAGATAAGTACCTTCCCACCAGCTAGTGCTTCCTCTAAGAGACAAAGGTGGCCAGAAGCCAGCAGGCATGCAGTGAGGAAAGAGAGAATAGGAGAAGGAAGGGCTGAAGAGGGTTGAGGGCTCCAGGGAGGTCTCTAGAGAAATATGCATCCAGAGGGGCATAGCAGCCTTATGAGGCCATGGCCTGCCACTGGGCAAGCAGACAGCACCTCAGCTCAGAAGGGAAGGTGAAGGAGTGGCAGACAGAGGAGACACCAGGGTCCCTGCGGGTGGACAAACAGATTCCAGCCATGCAGCTGGTTGTGTGTGTTTGGGAGGCCAGTGGCTGGACAAGTAAAGTTGAAGACAGAACTGACAGGGTTGAAAAAATAAGCTCCTGAAAGCTTTCTTAGGTCTGTGCAACGATGCCTTGCTAAATGCACATGTTAATTAGAACAGTAATTACAAAAACGCACAGTGGCATATAATAATTACAGTTAACATATATTAGCTTTTGTTTGTTTATTGAGACAGAGTCTTATGTAGCCCAGGCCAGCCTGGAACTCTATGTAGCTGAGGGTGACTTTGAGCTTCTGATCCTCCTGCCTCCGTCTCTCAAGTGCTTGGATTACACACATGCATCACCAAACCCGGCCTTATGCAGAGTTGGGGATTAACCCAGGGCTCTCTTGCTACCAGGTAAACATTCTATCAACCAAGTTATAACACCAGTCCCAGAGAGAACACGGTTGAGGCCCAGGCACTGTTGAAAGTGCGTCATCTGGTCTACAACAGTTCACAGTGGGGGAAACTGAGAGACACACAGAGTAGTTGAATGACTTGTCCAAGGACACACAGTGAAAAGTGGCAGAACTGGAATGCAAAATTCAAGGTTCAAAACCCTAAACAGTTTAGGTACAAAACTGGTACTCTCTGCTTCTTCCCTCCCCTTTCTCCCTCCCTCCCTCCCTCAATAGTTTTATGACACTGGGTTGTAACCAAGGCTGCCAGCTGTCTGCTCTTCTTAGTCCCCTTTTCAATTTTTATTTTATAAAAAGGCCCACAATGACACCACTGCCCCTCCCCCACAGTACCTGCTATACTCACAAAAAGTCGTCATCCTAGAAACATATGACCCAACACCCTGGACTCAGGGTATCATGTCCTACCTAAGAAGGTACCCCCACAGGTATATGAAGACTCTGAGTGGGCCTAGCACAAGGTCTGGGACACCTGGAAATTGCACTAAATGGTATCTGACTGGCCCGTCAGACACAGGGAAGGTGAGTCAAGACAGAAGCCTGCTAAGATGAGAATGTGCCCTCGAGGCCACACAGAAGAACCGAGGACCTCCAGAGTAGTAATTACAAAATGTGATCTAGGTGGGTAAGAACTACTTGTGTGATGTGGCAGGGGGTCGGGGTTATGTGTGTACATGTCAACATGCAGATGGGCACCAGAGCCTGAATTCAGACTCCTCCTTCCTCCTTCTGTCTCCTAGTCAGACCTAGAGCTGGAAGAAGACAGTCGAGTGAGTGAAGACCGTGTAGAGATGACTCTAGATCCAGGCTGCCTGGGCTTGAAAGTCCAGTTCCAGTCACTGCTGGAGCAAACATCAGGCTCTTTGTGCCTCAGTTTCCTTTTCTATGAAGTGGGGTGATGAGAATTGCTACTACCTGTGCTTGCTATTGGACCAGGATGTAGTTTGTATCACACATTCTATTAAAAAATCATGTCAGGTATAATAAGTCTGGATCTTGTCCATCGGATTTTTGTGGGGTTTTACAGAAACACTTTCTGAAAATGATGTATTGCTTATGTTTAGCCAATGTTCACTTCTCTTCCTTGTGATAAAGGCATATTACGTCAGAACTGGGTGGCGTGGCGCATGCCTTTAATCACAGCACTCGGGAGGCAAAGGCAGGCATATCTATCTCTGAGTTCAGGACCAGCCTGGTCTATGGAGTGAGTTCTAGGACAGCCAGGGCTACACAGAGAAACCATGACTCAAAAAAAAAAAAAAAAAAAAAAAAAAAAAAAAAACCAATGAAGAAGAGGAAGAACTAGTAGTGAAGCAGTCAGGCCCCTCCACCTTTGGGCCATTTGTCCTATACTACGCTCCTCACAGCCCTGTGTTCCCTTTCCTAGACTCAACTCTACACTGGGCGCTCAGGCTGGTTGGTGTGGGTGGCACATGGCATGCATTCCAGAGTCCTTTCTTATTCATGAGCCTCTATGGGGGGATTCCCTGACAAGTGTACAACCTTGGCAAAGCCCCTGAATCTTCTGGGCCAAATCCTCATCAGCGAAGGAGATAATACTTTCTCCCTTCGACCCTATAGAGCTGACCGAGCATACCATGAATTTGCTGACCCACAGAGGATCTATGAGACATTGGGACCACGTCACTGGAAAGGCAGGTCTAGGTCAGCTAGGGAGGATAGGCTTCCCAGAAAGGCATTTTGCATTTGTCTGCCCCTGGCCAGAGCCTGCCCTGTAATCATTCACCAACCTAGCCCTGAGGAATAGAAGGGTGAGCAAGCTTAAGTACTGCAAGCAGCCAAATTTAGACATGGGTTAAGAGTTTGGCTAATGCAGGAGGTAGAAGGTGGCCAGGGCTTGGGGGAGGGGGAAAACCGTTCTCTACTGCCTGATGATGACATCCTGGGTTGTGAGTTCCAGCCAGCCTGCTTCTCAGGTTCAGAGCACAGATAATACATTTGCTTTCTCTACAGTGAGCTCTGGGCTCCAGGAAAGGGGAATAAATCCAGAGGAGCCACGCGGCAGCAAAGAGGAGGACTGTGGCAGCAAAGAGGAGGACTGTGGATGACCTCCTCCCAGTGAGGTTGAGGGAAAACTCCAGACAGGCCCCCAGGGGCTAAATGAAATGGACCTGAAGCTACATTAGCTGCGCTTCCTCCAGTGGGCTGGAAAGCACTCCCATTCATTATTATCCCTAGCCTTTTCCCTACTAGAGCTCCTGAGTCTGCCCTGGGGGTGGGGTGAACAGGAGGAAGAGAACATGCTGAACCTGAGGAGGAGGCCAGGGACGCTGGGAGGAAATCAGGGCTGTCTGGGGGTGGGGGGAGGGGGACAACACATCAAAGGAGACACAGCTCCTGAGAGGAGCGTCAGCTCTAGCCGGTACACTGTGCCCTGCAAAGATGCATCGTACTGAGGTGTGCCTTTACAAAGCTGTTCGGACTTCCAGACAGTGAGTGAGGAGACCAGCTAACACCCAAGGCATGGCTGGTCTTTCCAAATAGTATCCTCGCTTCCCTCAGCCTGGGACCAAAAGTGGAGAAGGAGGAGACATAGCACCAGTGGTACCCTCTAGAACAGTGGTTCTCAACTTCCCCCACTGTTGTGACCATTTAATACAGTTCCTCATGTTTTGGTGACTCCCAACTATAAAATTATTTCATTGCTACTTCATAACTGTAATTTTGCTACTGTTATGAATCCTAATGTAAATATCTAATATGCAACCTCTGTGGAAAGGTCATTCAACCCCAAGGAGTCAAGACCCACAGGTTGAGAACCACTGCTCTAGAAGCAAACCACATGGAGTCCAGAGCCCTCAGCCAGGCACCTAAACCAGGCCATTGGCTGGTCTGCTCAGAGCTGAGGATATAGGGAGGCAACACAAAATTCTCCATCCCAACCACGTGAGATGTCCTTGTCCTGTCTGCTGGAAACACATTGATACAGTTCATTTTCGAAGACTTCTATGGGAAGCTGGTGGACAAAGTCAAAGCCTGGGGGCGGGGCACATACGGAATGTTCTCGAAGTTCTTCAGTTCCTTCTCTCAGTGCAAGCTGCTTTCCAGGCTGCCCATCCTGGGTCTCTGCCCAAAGATGCACCAAATTCTACACTCAGCACTGGGTGCTCCTAACCCATCGGCATGTGCCATGCTTGTCTCAAGCCTGCCTTCTGAGAGCAACCGTTCTTTGTGGGCATCCTGGATGTCCCGTGGACTCCAGGGTGTGCACATGTCTGGGAGCACGTGTTCATACTTAATGACTGGTGATACTGAAAGGGAATGTCCACTGGATGGCCAGGGACTGACTGATGCTCTGATCTTCTGGTCCAGGGATACAGGGAAAAGAGGACTGGCGGGGAAGGGGGACTGAGAAGAGAACCTTTAGGGTGAATAGTGAAAGTGGTCCACTCCTGATCCTCGAGTCTCAGAGCTGGAAGACAAACTATGAAGACCTCAGCCCTGGTCTGGTCCTGGGAAAGCAGACAGGACCAGTCTTCACATCCTGAAGGAAAAGCTCAAGCATACCCCTGCCAAAGCTTGATGTGGAAAGTCCCTGGACTGGAGAGGAGCAGGCTGCCGGGCATTAGGGGACCTCAGTCTAATGAAGCCTACATGCTACCCCAGCAGGTGCCATTCTGTTGAGAGTGAGGGAGAGAAAGTCCTAAAGATTGGTAATGATGACAACTAAACTTCCCCCATCTGTGTGTGTGTGTGTGTGTGTGTGTGTGTGTGTGTGTGTGTGTGTGTGTGTGTGTGAGAGAGAGAGAGAGAGAGAGAGAGAGAGAGAGAGAGAGAGAGAGAGAGAGAGAGAGAAACTAGGAGTCCTAGAGGCTTGGCTTTGCTTCTGCCTCCAGTGGCAGCCAGCCTGCTAATCTAGCTTCTGATAGTGCACAAAGGCCCAGAGAAGAGCTAGTTATAAATAGGTCAAGGCCCAGGCCTTCGGGGAGAGGAGCAGAGCCCTGCTAGACAGTGAAGCCAAAAGTGGAAAGAGATATTTTAAGGAATCCAGAGAAGAGGGGTAGTGGCCCCGTCCACCTGGTCTACCAAATGCCACCCCTGGCTCAGCTGAAACACAGTCAGGCCACTTCTATCTCACAACCTCAGTTTCTCGAGTCGCCCCACCCCTCTCCTCTGTATCTTTTCAATATCCAACATCAGCCTGGTAGAGCTAGGCAGTCTTTTTCCTGGCTTCCAGGCAGGCACGCCTTGATCGTTCCCCAGGATGCTACTCCGGTCCTGCCAGATTCCCTGGCTGTGTCTCTGGAGTTCCTACCTGCAAACACAGTGGAGCAGTAGGCGTCGCTGATGTCGGAGTCCGGGGTGTGGACATTCTCCGCGAAGAGGATGAAGACTCGCAGCATCATGAAACGGGAGGGCTAGAGCCAAGGCACAGGCGGAGGGTCCCCTCAGGAGCAAGACGGACTTGGATGGCTGGCTGCCGGCGGCTCCCAGGTGTCCTGAAGAGGAACAGGCTAGTCCAGCCGGCCCAAGTGGGCTAGGCTAGGACCCCGCCTCCGACTTCCTCACCCTGCTAGTCAGAGTGGGCTAGTCAGAGTGTATTGCGAGAACAGGGGCTCCTGTTCATTTCCCACCCCCGCAGTCCTACTCCAGCTTCATGGAATTCAATGCCCCGGCCACCAGCTTTCCCAATGACACGGCACTTTGCACCAGTCCCTGGAGCAACGGGCTGGGCGGCGGCCGCGATGGTCCGATAGGATAGCCGGAGAAAGAACAAGGGCTTCAGGAGCCCAGCGCAGCCCAGATCTCGTTCAGGGACAGAAGAAAGCTCGGCCCCTCCCCTGACCTTCCACCTCCGGCCGAGAGCTGCGCTGTGCTTGGCTACGCTTGACGCTTGGAGTGGCTTGGAGTGGCCACGGGGACTTAAACGCTCCTTAGAAGCCAGTCAGCCCCGGGAGAACCGGAGAAGGAGAGGTCCAGGGCGTAGAGCTGGGAGCAGGCGCACCGCAGGCACTTTCCCTGGGAGTCAGAATTTCATTGGTGGACAGCACATCGGCTTTCAAAACTTTGCCTGCTTTCCTGGCTATAAAAGTAACACATGCTTTAACAAAAAGCACACAAAGGAAGACATCTCTGGTTCTTTAAAACAACAACAACAAAACTATTCAAACAAGATTAGGATATTTATCAATCTGGGCTTGCCTCTGAACTTATAAACGCGTGTAAGCGACAATTTGCACTGATTACCCGAGTCAGAGGATCTGTGCTATGTCCTACTGCTTCATGTAACTTTTCTCTTGTATCATTAAAAATTCTTCCTAAACAGTGTTGGAAAGATGAGATAATAGCTAAGCTGTAAAGAGCACTTGCTGCTCTTCTAAGAGGACTTGGGTTTGATTCCCAGCAACCATATGACACATCCCAACTGTCTTTAACTCCAGTTTGGGGGAATGATGCCCTTTTATGAGTATCTTCTAGCAGTGCATACCCATGATGCACATACACACATGCTGGCAAAACACTCCTACACATAAAATGAAATAACAATTTTTTTTATAAACAGCCTTTTTAAGGCCAGTGAGATAGCTCATCAGGTAAATGTACCTGCTACCAAGCCTGAGTTCAATTTCTGGGACCCACATGGTGGAAGGAAAGACAGGCTCAGTCAGTTGTTCTCTGACCTCCACAGGCATCAGTCAACACACACACACACACACACACACACACACACACACACACACACACAAATATACATTTAAAACAATCCTTTCAATGGCTACATAACTGCAGTAACTTCAATGCACTGAACTCACAAAGCTTCTTCTTGTTGTTACCTACTAGGCACTCTCCCCAGATACATGCTGTTATAATAATGAGAATTTATCTATTTTTTTCTAAAGAAATTAGGAGTGAGGCTGGGGAACGGTGGCCCTACACCTTTAATCCCAGCACCTGGGAAGCAAAGGCAGGTAGATCTTTATGACTCCCAGACCAGCCAGGGCTACAGAGTGAGACACTATCTTTAAAAAAGAAAAGAATGAGGGAAGGAAGTGAGGAAGGAAGGGAGGAAGGAAAGAAGAAAAAAGAAGAAGTAAAGAGGAAAGAAGAAAAAAGAAAGAATTTAACGTTAGGATACAAGCCTATCTTGAGCTTCCCTCTGCCAGGTCTGTCCTCAGATTGAATTACTAGCTGTGAGATTATAAGGTTACAAGATTCTTTCTTTCTTTCTTTCTTTCTTTCTTTCTTTCTTTCTTTCTTTCTTTCT
>CABHPR010127798.1:14033-41157 GCA_902168415.1 Peromyscus melanophrys
TTCTTCTTCTTCTTCTTCTTCTTCTTCTTCTTCTTCTTCTTCTTCTTTTTTCTTCTAGTACTCATTGCTAAACTGCATTCCCAGACCTGAGCAGATCCATCTCCCACCAACCCATCTGTGCCTTACCTTCTGAAGAGGCCCAGTTCGGTGAGCCATCAGATGCCAGAAGGACCTCCCCCAGCAGCCCATAAGGGTGGCAAAAAAGCCAGCAAGTTATAGATGGCTGCTTTGGCCCCATATGGAAGTCCTAAGAAAGCAATTGTGACTTGATTGTGACAACAAATACTTCTTGTGGCCACAGAGGGTCCTTCTGCTGTAATGTGTGCCTTCTGATTTTCTTTGCCTGGAACACAGTGCATGATGGTGGAGAAGAGCAAAGTGAGGGTTTGGAATACAATCATTTATATAAGGGGTGTAAACCAAATCTCAAGACCAGCACTGTGCTGGATGATGGGGATATGAGCAGAAGTGATAGAGTCCCTGTTATGAGTCCAACTGCATTCCTCCTCAAAAATTTATATCTTGAAAACTTAACCCTTAGCACTTTCTTTTTGAGACAGGGTCTCATGTATTTCTAGGTGGCCTCAAATTGGTCATGTAACCAAGGTTGGTCTTTTGAACCTCTGATCTTTCTACCTTTACTTCCCAAATGCTGGGATTACAGATGTGGGTTATTATGCCCAGTTTGATGTGACACTGGAAACCAAACTCAGGGTTCTGCATATGCTAGGCTAGCACTTTACCTAATGAGCTACATCTCCAGCCCACTAACTCCCATACCTTTAAATATGACAGTTTGGAGACAGGCTTTTTGGTAAAGTGATTGAGTCAAAGTGAGTCCATTGCTATAATCTCTAATCTAGTCTGACTAGTTTCATTTTTTTAAAGATTTTCTTTTATTTTTAAATTTGTGTGTGTGTGTGTGTGTGTGTGTGTGTGAGAGAGAGAGAGAGAGAGAGAGAGAGAGAGAGAGAGAGAGAGAGAGAGAGAGAGAGAGATATGCACATGTATTTAGGTGCCCAAGGAGGCCATAAGAGGTTATCAGATTTCCTGAAGCTGGAAATACAGGAGGCTGTGTATCCCTGATGCGGGTCCTGGGAGCCAAACTCCAGTCCTCTGGAAGAGTAGTAGGTGCTTTTAACCACTGAGCCATCTCTCCAGCACCCGAATGATGACCTTCTGAAAGTAAACTTGGGCACAAAGATAAACTAGAGATGTGTGCATGGTGGGGGGGTGGGGGGAGGGGGGGCACGTGAAGACAAGACTGCAAGAAGGCAGCCAGCTGCAAGCCAAAGAGAGCAGCTTTAGAAACCACATTGCCCCTCAACACCTCATCTTGGACTTCAGGTCTCCAGCACAATGGGTCACAAATTTCTATCATTTAAGCCACCAAGTCACTGCTAGGCATTGTCACAGACATAGCAAATCTGTATAGCCTCTGGCCTCAAGGAGCTTCTACTTCAGTGAAGAAATCTGACTTTTCTTGGATGATTAAGTCAGTCATATACCAGTCCAAACCAGCAAGTGCAGTTAAAGACATAAGATGGAGGAGAGTGAAAGTGGACACAGGGAACCCTGGGAGGTCTCTGCATAGCGAATGCTTATAGACAGGATCAGAAAGGTAAATGGAAATTTGCAGTACAAGACTAAAGTGAGAGCAGAGAAAGAGAGCTCTTCAGGAAGAAGAGAGGAAAAGTTCTTCCTTAGGGCCTGGAAGGGATGGGAGAGAGAGCAAAGTAATGGGTTATAAATGAAGGGGTGCAGGAGTGGGCAAGGCAGGAGATCTGTAGGGCTTGTGGGATGTTGCCAAGTGTCAAGATCCCATTTACTTCTCAAAAGCTTGCCATCTAACTTTTGAAGAAGGATGTGCACGAGACATGAAGAATCAGAAACTATAGCAGAGTGCCAAGTGAAAGATAATGAGGAATCAGATTAAGACTGTAAAAACACACAAGTGCAGTAGAATAAAGTAGAGGGAAAGAGAGCAAAGGTTTTCTGTTTGTTTTGGTTTGGTTTGGTTTTTGTTTTTGTTTTTCTTCTCTCTCTCTCTTTTGTTTTTTGTTTTTGGCTTTTCGAGACAGGGTTTCTCTGTGTAACCTTGGCTGTCCTGGAACTCACCCTATAGACCAGCCTGATCTCAAACTCATAGAGATCTGCCTGCCTCTCCCTCCCAAGTGCTGAGATTAAAGGAGTGTGCCACCAGTGCTCAGCAAGAGGGAAGTTCTTTGGAATAGGCAAAGAAATTAAGTCCATTACTTCAGAATTTGATCATCCTATGTTGCTGAACAAAACAACTTAGAGTTGGCTAAAGTATCTGATCCATTGATTGATGAATTCTTTCCCTCCACTCATTAACCAATGGTTATAAACGTCTTCTTCCCATGTAGCAGACATTTGCCACATTCAGGTTTTATGGAAGATATTATGGTCCATGTATAAAATGTCTCTCCAGAGGCTTGTGTGTTTGCACATTTGGTCCCAAGATGGCAGCACTATTTTGGGAGGTTGTGGAACCTTTAGGAGATGGGGCCTAGCTAGAATAAGTGAGTCACTAGAAGGCAGGCAAGGGGGTGATAACCTGGATCTTCTTCTAGCAATTTTTCTTTTTTCTGATCAACCCATATGTGACACAAATTCTGCCACAAATTCCCACACCATGGATCCACTGACCATCATGCTTTCCCTGTCGTGATGGACTGTTTTCCTGAAACCATGAGCCAAAATCAGATGTCTCTGTTGTTTGAATCTTGATGGTCTTTTAATAATAATAATAATAATAATAATAATAATAATAATAATAATATAAAAAACCCTAGAACCAGATATCAGGGTGAAAGCTGAAAGATCGGAGAAGCAGAACAGCCAGCCACTAGTTCTTAGCTCTACAAAATCCTCAGCCTAAAGAGAGTGAGTTCCTGTTTCCTCATGCCTTTATACCTTTCTCTGCCCTGCCATATTAAATCCTGGGATTAAAGGTTTGTGTGCTTCCCAAGCAAAGGCATGAGATCTCAAGTGCTGGGGTTAAAGGTGTGTATTACCACTGCCTGGCTCTGTTTCTCTCCTTTACTGGATCAATCTTGTGTAGTCCACTGTGGCCTTGAACTCACAGAGATCCCTAGTGATAGGATTAAAGGTGTGTGCTGCCACTGCCTGGCATCTATGTCTAATCTAGTGGCTGGCTCTGTCCTCTGATCCTCAGGCAAGTTTATTAGGGTACACAATGTATCACCACGTCTCCTCCCTTGAGTTGCTTCTTTTCAGGCATTTGGTCACAGTGACAAGAAAAGTAGCAAATACAGAAAGGCACCAAGTGGTATAAACCATACATTGGGAAGAAAGGCAAGAAACATTTACAATGAAGAGGGAGCTCACATTATTTTTATTTTTACTTCTTTTAAATGATTTAACATTCATGTGTGTGTGTGTGTGTGTGTGTGTGTGTGTGTGTGTGTGTGTGTGTACATATGTGCCATAGCACATGTGTGGAGATCAGAGGACAGCTTGCAGGAGTCAGTTCTTTGCCTCTACCATATGGACTCACAGGTCATCAAGCTTGGTGAAAAGCATCTTTGCTAAGAGCCATTTTGCTGGCCCCTGTGGTCTATTTTTAAAGAAGTACAGTTTGACTCTATGCAGATGCTCAATGTAACATGAACTGATATGATGGAGGAGCTAAAACTGGATCTAAGAGACACTCAGCTAGCTGCCTCAAATACGGTGTGTCTTCCTTTGCTACTGCTGTGACAAAGCACCATGACCAAGGCAATTTATATAAGAAAGAGTTTATTTGGGGCTTACAGTTTCAGTGGGTAAGTCCGTGACAATCACAGTGGGGAGCAGGCAGGCATGGTGCTGGAGCAATAGCTGAGAACTCATCTTGATCCATGGGCAGGAGGCAGAGAGAGCTAACTGGGAATGGTGTGAGCATTTGAAACAGCAAAGCCTACCCACAATGGCACACCTCCTCCACAAGGCCACCTCTCCTAATCTTGCCCTAACACTTTCACCAACTGAGGAAGCAAGCATTCAAATATATGGCCCTATGGGGGCCATTTTCTTTTTCTTTTTCTTTTTCTTTTAAGATTTATTTATTTATTTAATGTATATGGTGCTCTATCTGCATGTACAACTTTACGCCAGAAGAGGGCATCAGATCCCACTATAGATGGTTGTGAGACACCATGTGGTTGCTGGGAATTGAACTCAGAACCTCTGGAAGAGCAGCCAGTGCTCTTAACTGCTGAGCCATCTCTCCAGCCCCACCATTTTCATTCAAACCATCACAGCATGGCTAAAGCAATTTGAAAAGAATTATTAAACATCCTTGACTCCTCTACGTTATTTATACAGCAGGCATTATTCAAACTTTCTTCTCAGTCCAACTGTATTCCTCAGTGTACTGGGCATGCTTAATGTTTTATCTCTTAAAACCTACTTTCTCTGAAACCACTCAAGCTGAACAAAGAAGACTGTCTGTTTCATGAATATGGAACTGGGACCAAGAGATGGGTATATGGCCCATAGGAGTCACCTGTAAAACAAAGTGGACAAAGTTCCTCAGTTATTGAAAAATAAGTTAGTAGGCTGTGAGATGAGGGCAATCAGAGTTGCTATAAGACCTTTATGGGGTTGGAGTGATAACTCAATTGCTTTCAGTATAAGCATAAGGAATTGACTTGCACCCCCGTCCCCAGGAACCCACATTAAAAAAGCCAGATGTGGTGGCACTTTCTTATAATTCCAGTGCTGGGACGGTAGAGACAGTTGGATCCCCAGGCTCGCTGACTAGTCAGCCTAGCCAATTAGGCAAGTTTCCAGGCAATGAGAGACCTGGTCTCAGAAAACAAGGCAGATACCACCTAAGAAACAACCCAGGTTGTTCTCTGGCCTCCATACTTACACACACTTAAGATTCTTCTAGTCACTACCCCTGGGTTCCACTTTTTACTCCTGCTTGCCCATGTGAGAAGGGGTGGTCCTTGAGGTAGTTATTTGCCATTTCCAGCTCTCACTTTCACCCTGACCTTCATCAACACCCTTTCCAAAACCCTCATGAATGGAAACTTCTGCTTCACTTCTAGAAGCTTCAGATCCAGGCCTTCCCTATCACTGTGTTGGGGTACCCACGAGCAGCCAACAAGATGTTCTGTCCTAAGATTTGAATTTGATTCCCTGAGGAACTTTAGGAAGTCAGCAGTGGAAGCTACGTGACAGCAAATGGTTAGCCTTTTCCTGATGGGGGTTGGAGATCACAGCTGTGATCCTGTTGTCTGAGGCCCATCCATTTCCTAAGTTGAGGCCTTTCAACCTCTTGCTTTCAATTCCCAAGCTTGGTTGCCATAGCTACAACCAGCAATCTCAACAACAATATGTTTTTGTGGTGAGTCCTTGCACATTTTGCTTAGTATAAAAACATGGCTCTAGGGGCTGGAGAGATGGCTCAGCAGGTAAGAGGACTGGCTACTGTTCCAAAAGTCCTGAGTTCAATTCCCAGCACCCACACAGTGACTCACAATCATCTATAATAGGCTCTGATACCCTCTTCTGTCATGCAGGCATATATGAAAATAGAGTACTCAGATACATAAATAAATCTTAAAAAAAAAAAAAACACGGCTCTATTTTTTTAATGCCCTTTGGCTATGAAAGTCAAGATGTTCTAAGCACATTGGTGTTCAGTATTTCCATTTTCTTTCCTTCAGAGTCATTAGAATAAGGCAAGAGTGGAGGGAGTGGGGAGTATGGAGCTAAAATGCTGATAGAGCCCACAAAACTCCCCAGAGAAAGAGGTATGTGTCTGTCTGATCAGGATTTTTGTGGGTTGAGGTTTATTCTTTATCCAGGACATGGAAGACTATCAATCAGGTTTCCACATATGACTCAGAGAGTGCACTGAACAATTTTACCTCCTACCCCATAACCTGGTATAGAGGCAAGAAGTGGAGGTGCTCTCCTTCTTACCCACCATAAAGGGTCATAGCAGACACCCCGATTCCAAAGGACAGGTTAACAAGAGAAGAGCATAACAAATGTATTTGATCATAGCTGGTTGACATGGGAGACTTCAGAGTGAAGACCAATATCTAGGAACTGAACTCAGGTTCAATCCCAGGTTATTTTAGTGTTCAATGATGCAGTGACTGTGGTGGTGTAGAGATGTGACTAGACAGTGTAGATGTCTCACTGCTCTGATGAAATACCTAATACAAGAAATTTAGGTAAAGGTGGATCAGGCTGGGGAGATGGCTCAGCAGTTAAGAACATTTGTTCTTATAAAGGACCTGGGTTTGATTTCCAGCACTCACAAGGCAGCACACAACTGTCCAAAACTCCAGTTCCAGGGAATCCAATACTCCCTTAACCTCCGAAGGCATCAAACACAGATGTGGTACACAGACATGCACATAATTTTAAAAAAATTGTAAGGGTAGATTTACTTTTAAATTACATCTATTTGTTGTGGGTATTTGGGTATAAATGCCATGGCACTCATGCAAAGGTCAGAGAACAACTCATGAGTCAATTCTTTCAGAAGGGTTTAGCTCACACTTTCAGAGGTTAGTCCATCATGATGTCCCGGATGGTGCACCATAACAGAGCAACTCACATTTGGTCCTCAGCCTGTGAGATGGTGCTGTCCACTTACAGGGCAGGTCTTGGGTTCTTCAGTTAATCTTCCCTGGACTTCAATCACCCACATATATGATTTATTTTTCTAGGTACATGCCAATCCAATCAAGTTGGCAAGATTAACCACTACAGACAGCAAGAAGATAATCTAGTTCTGAGAGACTGTGTGGCAACACCCTGCAAGGCCTACCCACTCAGATTCCTCTCATCTGTTCTGTACAGCATTCCCTCCTGTAGCCCTTTCTGAAATGAAAGTCTTACAACCTTCTAGAAAAGTAGACCAGAGAATATTGTAAAATTTTATTTAAAATTTAATCTTAGTGTATGTGGGGCGGGGGAGCAGGTAGGTGCATACCATAGTGCATATGTGGAGGCTAGAGACTAGAGGACAAATTTGTGGAGTCAGTTCTCCCCTTTCACCTTTACCTGGTTCTGGGGATTGAACTCAGCTCACCAGGCTTGCACAATATATGCCTTTACCTGCTCAGCCATCTCTTTAGCCCCAAAGAATTTCTTTATGGTTAGGTCTATGATAGTTTTCTCATTATGTAACAAAACACCCAACAAAAGTAACTGAAGAGTCACGTGTTTGAATGAGAATGCCCACCATAGGATCATCTATTTGGATGCTTGGTCCCCTGTTGGTGGAACCATTTGGGAAGGATTAGAAGGTGTGGCCTTACTGGAGGTGTGTCACTGGGGGTAGGCTTTGAAGTTTCAAAAGATTCATAGGATTCCTAGTGCACTCTCTCTGTCTTGTGGTCGTGGATCAAGGTATGAGTTCTCAGCTATTCCTTCACTCCACCACCATGAACTCCAGCTTTCTGAAATCATATGCTTTATTTTATTTTATTTTATTTTATTTTATTTTATTTTATTTTATTTTATTTTATTTTATTTTATTTTATTTTATTTTATTTTATTTTATTATTTTCCGGAGCTGAGGACCGAACCCAGGGCCTTGTGCTTGCTAGGCAAGTGCTCTACCACTGAGCTAAATCCCCAACCCCCATATGCTTTCTTTTATAAGTTGTCTTGTCCATGGTGTTTTATCATAGCAATAGAATAGTCCCTAAGACAATTTATTTTGGATGGTAGAGACATGAGGCACCTGGACACATTGCACTTGCAGATGGTAATCTGCAGGAGGTGAACACTATTGCTCACTAGCTTTCTCCCTCTTCAGTCCTGGACACGAGCCCATGGAATGCTGCAGCCCACATTCAGGGTGAGTCTTTCTTCCTCAGTTATACTTCTTTAGAAATGCCCTCATAGACAGGTCTAGAGGTGTGCCTCCTAGATGATTTAAAATCCAGATAAGTTGACAATGAAGACATGCTCTCACAGCTCAACAGAGAACCTGCTCTCTACTTGGTAAGGGGTCATGAGGCCTTTCAGGAAATTTCAGAACAGAGAGGCTCTTGCCACACTCAATTCTGAACACATTCATTTTCACTCCTATGAATTCAAGTCTTCGAGGCCCATGCTCTGGTCTGGAATAAGAATCTTGTAGTCCAGACATACTGGGGAAGAGAGGAGGATATTCATTGTCATCACACCAGACCTGTCAACAAGGGACCACTGCTAAGACCTTGCTTCTCTGAGTTTTAATGTAGCCATTGGTAAGGTAACTGCAGCTGTGTGAAGTTAGTGAGAACAGGTTGTAAAGTACCGCTCTAGGCTCATCCGAAAGGAGTGATAGTTCTCTTCTCCTGCCTAGACGAGCTTTTTATTTGTTTCCTTCCAGCTTTGCTTTTGTTTTTGGTTTGTTATTGTTTGTCTTGTTTACTGACCACAGCAGGTACAGTGGAAATGAATGTGTTCAGAATTGAGTGTGGCAAGAGCCTCTCCGTTCTGAAATTTCCTGAAAGGCCTCATGACCCCTTACCAAGTAGAGAGCAGGTTCTCTGTTGAGCTGTGAGAGCATGTGTTAATATTCTGACCGGCCCCTTGAAATCCCACCTCCTTGGTGCTGACCTGCGTCCTGATGTAAAAGCCTCATTCTAAGGAAAAACTCCTCCCCTTCCTCTCTCTCCTTCTCTTCTGCTTTTTCTCCCATGAGGTGCACACCCTTGACCTCTCTCTTTCTCCTTCTTCTTCTCCTTCTCCTCTTTCTGTCTCTCTCTTTCCTATATCTCTCTATTATGATAAACTCTCCACATGGATGCAGCATCTGGGTTATGGATTACTGGCCGTCACTGCCACCGCCGCCAAGTACCTGCCCAGCCCACTGCCGCATCTACCCAGCATGTTTCCCTTCACGTGTGGGATACCTTCAGGAGTCCCCCCTCCCCACACAATAATTCATAATATTGGTGCCCAACGTCAATCCCACTGCTTTCTCCTGCCCACCAGCAGTCTGAGGAGCTCTGGGATCCTGTACCACCTGCCATTTTTTCAGGCTGGTACATCGCCAGGGACTCTTCATCCTACCAGATTGGTAAGATTCCTCCTTTCCCTTCTGGCCATTTTCCCACAAGTGAGGATTCATCTTGTTTCGCTGGCTGGTACCACATGTCTTTCGGGCTCTAAGCTCCTCAGCCCCCATCCCTATGCAACAACAGCATATGGAGACGGCTTGCTACATTCCACAGCCCATAGCCTTTGTTATGATGGCCCATTGGCTATCTTGTGCCATTCATTAGTCCTTGCTGACTCTCTGGGACGCTGGAGGTCAGATTCATCTCATTTTGCTCATTGGTACCACATGTCTTTTGGGCTCATAGTCCTTCAGCTTCCCCCCTCCTCCCTATGTGATAGCCTGTGCCCTCTCTATTCCATGGCCCATAGCCTTTGTAATGATGATCCATTGACTATCTTGCGCCGTTATCGTTGTCCCTCACTGACCCTCTAGGACACCAAAGGTCAGTCCGCTGGACCTTATACCTCATTGTGGAAAAATTCACCTATGGCCCCCTACCCCCACCACTGCAACTGATCCATGGCTTGGGTTCATTCCTCTGTGGTTGCCCGCACCATGCTGCAGCCCAGGGGTCCCTCTCTCCTGCCTGGCTGTACTGCTACTCCATTTCCCCGAGCTCCAATTCATTAACCATAAAAGCTTTCCAGAAAAACTTTTCTCTATCTTTTTTCCACAAAGTCTATTTCCTATGTGCAAATAGAAATGTATGATTGATAAAGCCATCTATATTTCTTTCTGACTGACTTTTCAATGCTTCAATTTATCTGTTCCTTATCTGCTCAGTTTACATTGAAAAAAAAACACATGAACACATGGTCAGGTGCCATATTTAATAGGGACAATCATGTGGTCAGGCAGTGCCATCTTAAATAAGGGCAATCACATGATCAAGGTGCCATCTTAAATAAGGTCAAAACAGGCAGGTCAGATGACCTTACCACCATCTTTACTCAGGGCAGCATGCTCCTATGCTGGGATAATGTGGCAACAGTAATGCTTAAGAGACTTTAAATCTGGGTCTCTTGATAAATGATTCAGGATATAAATACCAGTTATACATACTTTTTAACACAAATCTGTAATTCTGCTAGAACTCAAGGGTATGAGTCTATTTCTGCTGTTTGCAGATACCCATTGTCTTCTCTTCTATGATATGGATTTCAGAACTGATTGATACTAATTTATCTAAAACTTTTATTTTTTCCTCATCTGTCTATTCCTGAGGATGGTATTTCTCTCCCTCCTGGTCCTCCTTTCCCAATTACTAAGACCATAGGCCAAAAGGTTCCAAATAAATTCATAAATTTTAACTCTCATCTCTAGTCTATATTTCATCAGGCTGGCACAAACATTGAAGCAACAGTTGTGGACCACAACCTGCAGTGCTTTCCCTGCTACGGATGCAAACAGAGGTTCTTGTCTGTGTGATGTGGACCAGCCCAGCCAAACATAATTGTTCCCTGTCTCTACAGCCAGGTAAGACGACCACATGCCTGGGTTCCCTCCTCACCTTTGACTAGCCAGAGTTCTGACCACCTGTTGCTTGTTTCAGCTTGAAGCAGCTCTGGAGAACATGTCACCCTGTGCTCCCTGTTCCCAGGACAGGCTAGAGGGCTAGGTTAAGGATGGAAACCCTGACATAGGGGACAAATAGGCTATCTAATGCCCATTGACATACCAGGAAACTAGACCCAATATTGTCAATTGATATTTTTAATTATAATGGTTCTGCAATAAGACAAGACACTTGACCTTCTTTATGCAGAACAGAAGAGGTATTATATAACCTTAAGAAATTATTATTTCTATATAAATCATTCAGGATGGAGTTTCTGGTCTACCAAGAGGGTCCTTTCCTTTTCTCAGAGGGTCCTTTTCTCAGAGTTGGGCTGCACCCTGACTCACAAGCCCCTTTTCTCCTGTTCCCATTCGGCCTTGGGATCTTTCCCCTGTCACTCTTCTTTGTTTTCTCAGGAGACAGCCTAAGAAAAAATTAGTTCTATATAAGTCATTCAGGATTATAATCTGGCTGTATTCAAAGATCAGTCCCCTGTCCTTGCTAACTTCATTAAGCTGTAACTAACTGGGAAACCTGTATATTCAGGTTTAAGTCATATATATATATATATATATATATATATATATATATATATATATGCCCTCAAAGTTATAAATACATCTAACAGATTTTGTCCCCCTAGTCCTCAAACACCTGTAGAGATCTGAGAATATGGCATTTAATATAAAAGCTTTTTTATGATAAAGAGACATGTCAGCTCCTGGCAGCATCCTGTACCTCCTCCAAGAAGACGGATGGCTGCAGAAGAACTTCCACCCAGAAGTTCATGGCAAGGCTGGCCATGAGCGAAAAGCTGAGATCCTGTCTAGACTGTAAATAAGTGGAACAACAGAGGACTGGTTGTCCCATACTGCAAAGTCAGGGTGAGTCAGTCTCCCCAAATTTCTACTCCACAGAAAAAAATCTGTCAGATCTTCTGGGCCTATCAGCTGAACAAGTGCTGCCTTTGGGGCTTCTGCACACACACACCCAATGGCCATGGAGAGACTTGGGATTGCTGCCTCAGTAGCTGGAAAGTTGTCTCACTTCTTAAATTTATCCTTCTCAGATCTGACAATGTTTGATAACTAGGGTATCAGTTTAACAGCCCCAGACTTCATGGTATAGGGTAGATTGGTTTCAGATATAACTCCAGAGGTTCAAAGTTTTAACAAACAGTTCTTAAGATTTTTAACCTTTTGCCATGATGTAAATCCATTCCAGCTGTCTTACAGATACCTACAGGCTCCTGGGAAAAGTTCTGCCACTGTATCAAGAAATCTGGTCTGATGAAAACTAACAATCTCCAGAGTCCATTTCTGACCCCACCTATTTTTCAAGCATATTTTGCAGGTTCACTTTTCCCACCTGACCTCCAGAGAAACAGCAGATGCCATGGCTTCTATACTCCTGATTTGGCATCCCATTTCCCACCAAGCTCCTGGAACACCACTGCTGCAACCTGCCTCCTCAGCTCCCTCAAGGAACGTTCCTGAGATCTTCTGCCGTGCATGACTCCTGGTTCCCCTCTCCTCACTTCATCCTTTGTCAGCTTGAAGCAGTCTCAGGAATTCAGTGCCCTTGTTTCCCCACTTGCTTCCATAACTCACCTCTTTTTATAGTAATCAAAACAGAGGAATGTTAATATTCTGACCTTGAAATCCTGCCCCTTGGGGCCGCCCTGCATCCTGACATAAAGGAAAAACCCCTCCCCTTCCTCTCTCTCTCTCTTTTGCTCTCTTCCTTCCTGCCATGAGCATGAGGTGCACGCACCTCTCTTTCTCTCTATCCTTTCTGTCTCTTTATCTTTTATTATAATAAACCATTTCCTCATGGATGCAGCGTCTGAGTTGTGAATATCCACCCGCGCCCAGCCGCCATGCCCACATGGCATGGGTCACCCACCAGCGCACACTGCACCTGCCGAGCATGCCAGCATGTTTCCCTGCACATGTGGGATACCCTCAGGGTCCCCCATGCATAATTAATAACAGCATGGCTCTGGGACTAAGGCACTAAGTGGGTCAGTATGCATGTACCAATCTCCTTTTGAACTGATTCCAGAGGATATGTCTCTAGATAGGATGAAGGACCTACACACACACACACACACACACACACACACACACACACACACACAATCACCTACATTCATAATACACTGTAATGGTTATATGTATCAATTGCACAGACACATGCACACAAATGGTTATGTGTGTGAGATTATGCTAAAGGATGCCTAGCTAGCTTGTAAGCATTATTTAGTGTCTATGAGGTTAGTTCTAGGAAAGGTAAGTACTTGGATAAGTAGACAAAGATCTACCTTTTTCAGGGTGGGCAGGCCTCATCCTGTTAAGGGCCTACATAGAACAAAATGGGGAAAGGCCAGTGTACTCTCTTCAGGAGCTTACATGCCCACCCTCTCCTTCAGCCTTCAGCAGCCTTTTCTCCAGGCATTTAATGTTAGCTTTCTTGCTTCTCCAGTTTGGAGGTAGCATATTGTAGGACATCTTGGCTCCATAATAGTGCAAACCAACTTCTATAATAACTCTTTCAGTATCTTAGTCTCTCTTTCCATATCCTGTTAGTTCTTTTTTTCCTCGGGAATCCTAAGTATTATTCAGGGAAGGCTTCTAAGGAAGAGAGGGAGAGCCAAAGTTGACAATGAAGGTACAAACAAACTTTTCGCCAGAGTGGTATTATCCCACAGGATGGAAGATGGTACAACATCCCCATAATGTACCAATCATAGCAAATATAAAGCAATCTGTTTCAGATCCCAGTCGTAAACAGTCAGGTACTGACTAGTCGCCTGCTAAGATGCAGAATAAGGACACAGAAAGAAGTGATGTAGTTGAAGGGAGAAGGTTGAGTATCATGCTGTTCCTCTGGGCACAGTGGGACCAGAGAGCTTCCTAAAATCCATATACCAAAGACTCTGGTTGACTTAGGAAAATACACTACCAGAAGGGCCTAGCAAGCATCTCAAGTTAAGAGAGGAACAAACTGAGAACACTTTTCCCCCTCCTTGGCTAACAGTCAGGACTTAGGAAAATAAAAGGTACTAAAGACTATAAATAACTGGGCACTATGATGTGCACACCCACAGTCACTAAGCCTCAGGAAGTTGAGCTAGTGAATGAGGCAGAAGGATTTAAAGGAAAAAAGGCAGAGTACTTTAAATTAAGACAGCAGGAAAAATGCCTTGAAGCAGTGTCGGGAGTCACTGAGCCCCCACTCATTTCAATCTCAACAATGTAGAAGTTGAAACGCAATTTACTTTACCTGATTAATCTACCCAGGCAATTCAGAGGCCACGGTAGCCACTACCTTAGGAGGCCCAGCTACATTGGTGAGACCTTGGTATTGCTCATGAAGCTGGCTTAACAGGCATGCAGAATGCCAAGAATTTACAGGATCATAGAGGCTTCCACCCAGATTTCAAAGGATAGCCTAACAAAGCAGGCAACAGTTAGCAGGGCTGTTTAATCCCTGTAGGGTTTCCCCAAGCAAGGTGCAAGAAAATGTCACACTTGAGAAACAATGGGGACTGCAGGAAGGTGGAAATGCCATGCATAAGAGAACTTCTACGGCCACAGGGAGCAAGCAAGCCACCTCCAGCACACAGGCTGTGTGGATTGTGACCAGCAAGGACAAGGGGGTGGGACTGGTCAAGTTCTTTGGTACTCACATCATGACACCATGCTTCCAAATTCCTGACATGTGGCTACAAGAATTAATGTTTGCTTGCTGAGTTTTGGTCTTGTTTGGGACTTAGCCTTCCTTGATACTCATCTACTCGTCTCTCTTGGACTGGGAATGTTTTCCCTGTGCCACTGTGTAAAGAAGAATGTAACTACTTGATTTTCATAGGAGCTCACCAGTAAGCATTTGCCATCTGTCAGAGACAACATTGGACATGAACTTTTAAGTCATATTGGAATAGATGAGATCTTGGAGGACTCTTGAAAGTGGACTAAATGCATATTGAATTAGGATGAACATGATCCTTCAGGTACCAGGAGTGGAGTATTATGTTTGAGTATGAAATGTCCCTGCAGGCTCATATTTTGAAAATGTAGTCCCCAGATAGTTAGTAGTTTTTTGGCAGAAACTCCAGGAAGTAAGACCTAGTTGTAGGAAAGCACTGTGGAGAGTACCTTTGAACTGTGTGTCTTCTCCCTGGCACCTTCTTCCCATCTGCTTCCTGCCACCAGGCGTAAGCAGCTTTCCTTGGCCACCAGGTCCCCGCCCTCCATGTTCACCCTCATCTCAGATCCAAAGCCCTAGAGTCAACAGATCATGAACTGAAGGTCAATTCTCAGTACTGTCCCAGGGATAATGGCTAACAGAAAACAAATAGCAAAATGTGTATAGTCTTGTGTCCATCACAATACACCAAAAAAAGTATCTTCTTTTCAAAAAAAAAAAATTAGGTGATAAGTCCATAAATGGTAGTGCTACCAGAAAGACTAAGCTCAGGAAAGGCAAATCTATACCCAAGAAGTGTTATGTTCCTATTAGCACAAAGCACTGTACCTTCCACGATGTATGACCAGAGCCAAATAGGGTCAACTTGCTAATGAGTGACTGGCAAGTCCCCTAGGAGAATGTATTATGCCAGGGACTCCTTATCCTTACCTGGCCTGGAAGCCAGATGAGGGACTCTTTCAAGGTTGCCACAGGCCTTCTTGGTTTCAATGCCTGTTTTTAATTGTATGCTCACATTTGTTTCCAATTTTACCTTCAGTCAGCTAAAATAAACAGCTGACTTTAGAGTCTTTGTATACAGTTACTTTTGCTCTAGTGACTTAGACAATCCATATATCCACATACTTGGGTTTCTCCGGCCATATTGTTTACTTGAATTTCACTTGTTGATGAGACCACTGCTATTCTTAATAACTATGATGACAGTACTGTTAGTCACTCCTGGCAGAAGTTACCACTTCTTAAACATGTGGTCAAATCAACCCTTGAAACTAAGTTTTTAAATTATGAAATGGTTAAAAAAATGTATAGGAACCTGGCATGATAGAACACACCTGTGACCTCAGCACTTGGGAAGGTGAGGCAGGATTGCAGATTTCAGGCTAGGCTGGGCTATACAGTGAGACCATTTCTAATGAGTAAAAAATTAATATTAGACTACAATGAATTATTTAAGCCATGAACATGTTTTTTCTACCCTTCTCAATACTAACATCTCAAACTACTATACAGATGTCAAAATCAACAAAATGTACTGCACGAGCCTTGTTAAATTCTATTATACGGGCAGTCATTGTGTATATATAACACTATGCCATTTTGTTGTATAACTGAGCAAACACAGCCATGACTAAAACAACTTCCTATTATCATTCTATAGCTACATCCATTTCCTCTCCCATTCCTGGTTGTTGGCAGTAATGAACCTGCTCTTCAGCTTCACTTCATGAATGCTACAGAAGTGAAATCCCAAGGTATGCATCCTGCTGAGATGGTTTTTCACTTAACACTTTTTTTTAAACCTAATTGTTACATATAACAAGTTTCACATTTAAAAACTGTGGACTTGAGACAGGGTCTAGCCAGACAGGGTCCTGAAGGCTCAGACTGGCAGAAAGACAGCCATGGGCATGTGAGCCTTATTATAAGGAAATATGTGGTGGAGAAATGGGAGAGAGAGAGAAGCAGCATGGTTCTTGTGCTGTAGAAAGATGCAAAAAGGAAAAAATGAAGACAGTGAGGAGTGAGCAGGTGTTAGAGACCTGCTTGCCACCTGGAGCCACAGTGAAGGTGGTGAGGAGTAGACTGAGTAGGGAGGTCTGTTTGCCACCGGGGCGGGGGACGGGGGGCATGGTGATGTCCCAGCTGGGCTGCTGCCAAGGGCCAGGTCTGGATCCCTGGTTCTACAGTAACCAGGGTCTGTGTTGATACCCGTGGCTCCGGTTGCTGAGTGCCATGCTGATTCCAGTGGGCTGGGCTACCTCTTGGGGTTGGGTTTAGGTCCACGAGCCATGCCGCCTCTGGGGCCATACTGATTTGGGTGGCCTTTGCTGCCACCGGGAGCCATGGTGACAACCAGGCCTAGGGTGCTCGAGGACCATGTCTGGGTCCGTGGTCCTACCACAGCTGCTGTGTTGATGCCCATGTCTCATGGTGCCACAAAAAAAAAAAAAAAAAAAAAAACATATGAAGCCTGGGGACTGGGCTGCAACCTGTGGCCTTGTTGGTGTCCAGGGGCCATGCTGCTGCCAGAGCCATACTGAATGAGTGGCCAGGGCTACCTCTCGGAGCTAGAATGTCGACCAGGCCAAGCTGCTGCCTAAGGCCATGTCTGGGTCTGTGGCCTAGCTGCAACTGGGGTCTGTGTTGAAGTCTGTGGCCCAGGTTCCCACTAGGGCCCACACAGAGGCCTGGGATCTGGGTCAGAGCCTGCAGCTTGGTTGGAGTCTGGGGACCACGACTCAGCAAGGACCACACAAATAAGGGTGGCCTGTGCTGTCACTTAGGAACATGGTGTCATCCAGGCCCAGGCTGCTGCCAAGGGTCATGTCTGAGTCTGTGGCCATATAGCAGCAGGGTCCGGATAGACATGTGGCACCTGTTGCCATCAAGCACCATGAGGATGGATGCCCAGGGTAAGGTCACCCACCTGAGTCCAGGTTGGTGTCCGAGGGCCAGGATGCATCCAGATCTGAGTGGCTTGAGCTGCTATACAATGTAATGGTGACATCCAGGCCAGAGCTGCAGCTGAGGACTATGTCAGGGTCTGTGGCCCTACTGCAGCCAGGGTCTGTGCTGATGTCTGATGCTCGTTACCATCAAAGGCCCTGTAGACACCGGAGATGAAAGGCCATGTTGTTGCCTCAGGGACATACTGCCACTGGGGCAGTGGTGACATACAGATTCAGCTGCTGCTGAGGACCATGTCGGGGTCCATGGTCCTACTGAGGCTGGGGTATGTGCTGAAGTCCAGGTCCTGCATTGCCACCAAAGGTCACATAGACACCAAGTCATAGGACTGCCAGAACCATTCCCACCTGAGTGGCCATTCCTTCCACCCAGGGTTGTCATCTGGGCCCAAGCTGCTGCCAAGGACCATGTCTGGGTCAGTGATCTAGGGGCATCTGGGGTCTGTGTTGATGTCTGTGGCCTGTGTCACCTCAGGGAGCCTTAGAAACTATGTGAGATGAAATCAGAGGGCCATGCTGAACAGACCCTGCCCTTCACTAGCACTGGAAAAGCTGGCCTTGCCTCTCACTGGACACTACAAGAGAGCTGGCCCCTGCACTCAGGAAAGATGCCCCGACCCCTCAGCACAGGTAAGGGTGAACTGACCCTGAGGGCATGCATGTAGGGGAGCTGATTCTACTCCCTTGCTGATTGACAAGCTTGGCTACCACCCAGGCCCACCCACAGTCGGGCCCTGACCCACTCCAGCATCTGCCCTATCTAGGACCTGCTAGAGCTCGTGAAGGGACTGGTCCAATGGAATGATTTCCACAAGATCTCCAAGACTCAGGGCGGCCACAGGACATCCCAGAGGAGTTCTGGTGAGGATCCAGTGAGGATGGTATACCAGAAACCAGAGGTCTTGAACCAGACCAGTGACTCATTGCAATGAACATTTGTCAGTAAAGCTGATGGGACAAAGGGGTATACTGTATGGCACACAGAAGCCTCCAATGCCACCAGGACAAATGAAGAGGTGTTGGAGAGGCAGCAAGAGAGAAGCAAAGAGATTTTTCTGTTGTTTTTTTTGGGGGGGGGGGGTTGTTTTTGCATACTTTGTTTTGTTTTCTTTTGTGGGGCATGGCAGCGATGAGGGGAAGATATGAGGGGACTGGAGGTGAGCAGAATTAGGGTGCATGATGTGAAATTCCTGAAGAATCAATAAAGACATTAAATTAAAAAAAAAAAAACCACAACAACTGCAGACTTCAGGCTACCAATATAGCAGTTTATCTATGGAAGGCTATTTGGATAGTTTCTAATTCAAAACTATTATACAGAGTTACAAAAAACATGAATAAATGCCTGTGTGAAGATTGTCTTCTGTAGCATCCACAGCTGAGTACATGTACTGAGTGAGATGCTGCTATGGCTCCAATATGCTTTCAAGGCATCCCCAGTTATTCATGTTTGAAATCTGGTCCCCACTGTGATATTGATAGGTAATGTGATTTAAGCATAGTACAGAGACAAGATCACTGAGGACAATATCCACAAGAGGAATTGATCTACTTGTGGGACCCTAGACAATGTCTATTAGACAGTTGTCATAAAAAAGCAAACCTTGCTAGAAATGCCAGGGTCTAAGAGCAATCCCTGGGGAGGCTGAAGTAGGGCTGAGAGTTTAAGGTTAGTTTAGGTTACATACTAAGACCCTGTCAAAAAACAAAAACCAGGTGTGGTAGCACATGCCTATAATCCCAGACCTTGGGAGGTAGAGGCAGAACTGGGAATTTAGGGTCATCCCTGGCTATATAACAAGCCTGGGTTTACATGAGACCCCGTCTTTCACCACCACCACCAAAGAGAATAAGGCTGATCACTAACTCACTGGTGTGCTCATACCTTTGGAGAGCTGAGAGGGTATCTGTGTCTTGACCTTGAACCTCCAGAACTGTGAGCTAATAAACTTATTTTCTTTATAAAGTACCCTAACTCAGGAAACTTTTCATTAATAGAAAACAGGCACATAACAAGTTCTTTGTTGTTGTTTCGGTTTGGTTTTCCTCCATTTCTACCAATTTCCAGAGTGCTGCTCCATTTTATATGCACATCAGCAATTTAAGAGTGATCTAGGGGCTCAGCAGTTAAAAGCACTGGCTGCTCTACCAGAGAATCTGAGTTTGGTTCCCAGAACCCATGTGGTGGCTCATAACTCCTTAACTCCAGTCCATGGGGATCTGGTGACTCTTCTGACCTTTGTGGGTACCAGACAGTGTAAATATATATGCAGGCAAGCATTCATATAATAAGTGACTCAGTTTCTCCTTCGTCAGCACTTAGTCTTATCACTACTCTTAGCCATTCTTATGGGTTTGTGGGGAGAGGCCACCATCAGTTGTCTTTTTTTTTTTTCAGATTGTTTTTATGTGTATGTCTGATGCCCAAGAAGGCCAGAAGAGGGTGTCGGATTTCCTGGAACTGAAGTTGAAGACAAGTTGTGAGTCACTATGTGGGTGGGTGGTAGAAACTAAACCCAGGTCCTCTACAAGAGCAGCAAGTACTCTTAGCCACAGAGCCACCTCTCCAGCTCACTGTTGTAGTTTTATTTGCATTTCAGCGGCTAATGACACTGTTTAGTGTAATCCATATATCCACTTTAGCAAACTATATCTTTTGAAGACTGCTAAGTATACCACTTAAAAATACTGTTTTGAGAGTATGTATCCCTACCCCTTTTTTTTGGATAGGGTCTCACCATGTGACTTTGCTGACTTGGAACTCACTGTGTAGACCAGGCTGGCCTCAAACTCACCAAGATCTGCCTACAGAGCCTCTCCAGTGCTGGGACTAATGGTGTCACCTTGTAGGGGAGATTATATACTCTAGCCTTTGTTGGGCTGTGAGTTCAAGTATTTCCTGTCAATCTACAATTGGCTTTCTCATCCTTTTAACTAGGTTTTATACAAGTTTATTTTTTTCAAAGTTAAAGGGTATTAGATTGGCTTACACAATATAATCTGGATAGTCCAATAATGGCTTTCTCACATTGGAGAGGCCAAGAACTAGGTCAGTTCATAACTGTGTGCCTCGGCAATCCTAATTTAGTGCTGAAGGCCTGAGACAAGTTTTTGGGTTTTTTGCTTTGCTTTTTGGGACAGTTTCTCCATATAACAGCTCTGGATGTCCTGGAACTCCTTTGTAGATCAGGCTGGCCTCAAACTCAGAGAGGTCTGCCTGCCTTTGCCTCAGTGCTGGGATTAAGACAGGAGCCACCACTGCCCAGTCAGTTTTGTTTTTGTGACAGGGTCTCAGTCTGTAGCCCAGTGCCAGGTTTGCTTCAAACTTCACAGTGATCCTCCTGCCTGAGCCTCCCAAGTTCTGAAATTATAGGTAAGAACACCACACAGCTCACTTCAACTTTTAATTTTAATGAGATCCAATTTAGACAGTTTTCTTTTTGTTAAACCTAAGAATTCTTTGGTCAAGTCCTAGATCCTGAAAATTTCCTTACTTTTTTTCCCTAGACAAAAAATTCAGACAAGGTCTTGTAGTTTTCTTGGATGGCCTTCTGGACTCAAGCAACCTTGTTGTCACAGCATCCTCAAAAGCAGGCATTATAGGCACATGGCAACCTTGCCAGACTTTTCTATAACTGTTATAGTTCTAGCTTTATTATATGAATGTCCGCCCTGGCCCCCCCTTAACTACAAAGTATGAGATTTAGGTTGAGGCCCTGTAGTAAAAGAAAATAATAACATCATTTATTGTAAAGGCTACTCTGATGGTCAATGCTGTCAAAGTGATAGATCTAAAATCATCTGGGGAGATGGGCCTCTGGGTATGTGTATGGGAGATTATTAACTAATGCAAGTACACATACCTACCTTGCCTGGCTGGGATCCTGAACTGTGAGTAACAGCATACATTCATGCTCTGCTTCCAGCTGCTTCAAGTTCCTAATACTTTGACTTCTCCATCATGGTGGATTTCATCTTGAACTGTGAGCAAAAATAAGCCTTCTTCCTTAAGTTGCTTTTGTCTTAGTATTTTTTCACAGCCACAGATAAAAAAAAAAAAAACTAGGACATCTGATCCTACTGAACTGCTATTGTTTCTCTGTAAATTAGATATATCTGTATAGCTCTATCTGGATTTTCTATTTTCTTGCATCAATCTTTCTCCTCTGTCATTAACACACTCTTGACTATGACACTGTTGTAGTCAGGGTTATTCTTATGATGAAACACCATGACCAAGTCAACTTGGGGAGGAAATGATTTATTTGGCTTATACTTACATATTACTATTCATCATTGAAGGAACTCAGGACAGAACTCAAGCTAGTTAGGAAGCCAGATGCAGGAGCTGTTGCAGAGGCCATGGAGGGATGTTGCTTACAGGCTTGCCCAGCCTGCTTTCTTATAGAATCTGGACCACCAGCCCAGGGATTACACCACTCATAGTGGACTGGGGCCTCCCACATCAATCACTAAATAAGGAAATACCCTACAGCCTTGCCTGTCGAGGCATTTTTCTCAATTGAAGTTCCCTCTCTCAAATGACTCTAGCCTGTGTCAAACTGACATAAAACTAACCAGCACAAACACCTCCACAGTATCAACCCCAGGTCTTCTACAAGGCAAGAACTTTACCAATTAAATCATCTCCCAAAGGTCTCATGTAGCCTAATGCTCACCCTAAACTCCTGAACCTCCTGAATCAGCTTCTGACCTGCTGGGATTACAGGTGTGTGCCACCATAGCTGGATACAATTTTCACCTCACAGATGATACATATTCGGGCACACTTATACCCAAGTCTTCTTTTGTTGTTAACAATCACAAAAATATTGTATTTTTGTTAATCTTGTAATAATGCAACTTTATTGAATTAACTTATTATGAATCTTATTGCCTTGAAGTTTTATGGGTAGGGAATTATGTCACCTGTACATAACTACTTAATTTATAATCTGCCTGATGCATGGGGGAGAAGTAGAGTAAGAAATAAGTATATTTTCTTGCTTATAGCTTATAGTACTGTTGCCTTAGCAGAGGGGAGTGCTTATTTTTCTCCGTCTGAGATACCAGACTTTAACAGTAAGTATGATGCTAGGTACTATGGCTTCAGTGCCTCTTAAAGACCCATAGTTAAAGACTTGTTTTGTGGGAGGGTGAAAGTGGTAAGTGGTGGAAACTTCTGGAGGTCTTTAGTCAGTGGCATACCTTGAAAGGGTCTGTGGAAACCAGCCTTTCCTCTGGTCTGATTTGCAACCTGACCATTTTGCTCCTACCTGTTCCTCACCACATTGCTGTCCTTTCCCAGATGAACAGGAGCTAAGCCAGAAAGCAAAGTAACTCCTGTTTTTAGTATACTGGGTTTAAACATGAACAGGTATTAAATTCTGTCAACTGCCTTTTCTGAGTATGTGTAATTTTCTCCTGTTGGTAAGAGTGAACGACATTTGTTTCTTGAAACTGAACCAGTCTTACATAGATGAAATAGCTCGTAAACTGGGAATTGTAAGACTTTTGAATACTTAAAAATTTTCCAGTGAAACCACCAAGGCTTAAAGGAACCTTTCTCGAACATGACTTCTAAGCTACTGAATTTAAATCAAGTTGTTAGCAGTGTTTTGTTACTTTAGTAGCTACAGAGCTAGTGACTTGTCTGAGGTTCACCAATTTTTATCACCTCTAAAGAACAGTTTGTTTCATAAACTTTTCTACTGTTTTTCTATTTTCACTGGTTATTGTTTCTTTGCTTGCTTTGGGTTTAGTCTGTTCTATTTTTCTAGCCACCTCCCTTTGTACTGGAACCTTAAGGTAGGAACTTACCTGTTGTGGTATAGAATATTTGTTTAACTATGTAAAGATGTGTTGCTTTTGTTTATGCTGCATTTTTTTTTAACTATGTAAAGACATGTTGCTGTTTCACCTTGCCTGCCTAAGGCACCTGATTGGTCTAATAAAAAGCTGAATGGCCAATAGCTAGGCAGAGGAAAGATAGGCAGAGCTGGTAGGCAGAGAGAAAAGGGGGCCAGCCAGCTAGGAAGCCAGACACAGAGGAAGCAGGAAAGCAGGATGGATAGTATGTAGATGAGGTAAAGAAGTCTCAGGGCAGCACACAGATTAATAGAAATGGGCTAAAGTTAAAAAAAAAAAAGCTAGCCAGAGACAAGCCTAAGCTAAGGCCAAGCATTCATAATTAATAGTAAGTCTCTGGGTCATGACTTGGGGGCTGGCAGTCCAAGAAAGCCTACTACACTTACCTGGTTATTTTGAGATCTCTTTTCTCATTTAAGAATTTCACTATCTGCATGGAGTATTTATGTGTGTTGTTTAATCCTCCAATGTTTAGTGGTTTCTAGTTTAACTCTATTATGGCTAGAGAACATGGTTTATTTTGTTATGTGCTCCACGCGTACTTGAATGTGCATTTTAAAACTGTTAGGTGGAATGTGCTATAAATAACAATTAGACAATGTTGATTGGTAGAGTTGCTTTTGGTATAAATCTTAGTTACATGCTACTTCACAAACAACGTAAAAAGCTTATAGCAGTACAACTTGACTTTACTTCCTAAGGCGCCTCTTTAACAGTTATTTACTTCCCTCCGTGCTTAATTCTTCATGACTAAGCCACTCAGGGAGCACTTAGCACAAGCTATGCTGTCATGTAGTATTTTATACTTATGTTCTCATATAAGTCTCTCAGAAGGACAAAGCACATTTTATACACATATGCTCGATCAATACATACACTCGTATATAAACTTCTAAGTTCAGCATGTACCTCAGAAACCTAAATACAGGTGTCATACACTGTTTTACTTATGAAGATTTATATGTCAGAGCCAAGTGGTAAGTCACAGTGTATGGAACTTATTTGAATCTGGGTTCAGGCACAGCTTTAAAAAGAATAATATATGTATTTGTAATTCAGGGAGGGTAGAGAAACATACAGATTCCTGGGGCTTATTGGCTACTTAGTCTAACTGAGGCAGTGAGCTTTAGGTTTAGTGAAAGAACCATCTCAAAAATTAAGATGGAAGGGATAGAAAGACTACTTTTCCAGAGGACGCAGGTTCAACTCCCAGCACCCACATGGCAGTTCACAGCTGTCTATAACTCCGGCTCCAGGGGATCTAATACTCTCTTCTGGCCTCTGAGATCATCAAGGCAAACATGTGGTGCAGACATACATTTAGGCAAAACAACACAAAACTTTTTTTTTTTTTAAAGGAAAAAAAAAGGTAGAGAGCAATAAAGGAAAACACTGTTGTTGATTTCTCCACACATGCATATATAGGCAAACATACCCCCTACCCCTGATATACACAAAAGAAAAAGATCTGAACTGGACTTTTTGTTAAATAGGATTTTTTGTTTGTTTTATTTTTTAAGACAGGGTTTCACTGTGTAACAGCCCTGGCTGTCCTGGAATTCATTCTGTAGACCAGGCTGACCTCAAACTCAGAGATCCACCTGCCTCTACCTCCCAAGTGCTAGGAGTAAAGGTGTGTGCCACCATCACCTGGCTAGGAATATTTTTAATGACACTGGTTATGACCTAACATTTATGGGTAGAATGACATAATTTGATTTACTTAAAAAATATTTTATTACATAACATACATAGGTTAGTGCATGTACACATGAAGGTGCACATGCACAACATGTTAGTGTGCATGTGGAAGTCAGAAGACAACCTGTGGCAGTCAATTCTCTTACCATGAGGGTCCCAGGGGCCAACTTCAGGTCTTCTGATTCAGTGGCAAGCAATTTACTTGCTGGGCCATCTCAATGGCCCCAGATTTACTTTTAGGTAATGTATAAATGACATTGGAAATGATACAAATTTGTGCATATGAATAATTGGAGTTGAGTTGATAATTGGTTGGTTAATTAGTACATGGGCATATGAAACTATGTTAATTAGTAAATCAGCATAAATATCCTGTTATGTCTTCTTATTGTTTGATAGTTTCTGTAATCAAGTAATACCAAACTCTAGTCTTGAACTTGCAATGAGCTGAGACTGACCTTCATCTACTGATCCTCCTGCCTATACTTCTTGAGTGCTGGGTTTAAGAGTATTAGCTAACACACTAGGTTTATGAGGTGCTTGGGATTTGAACTCAGAGCTTTGTGTATGCTAGGCAAGCATTCTATCAACTGAGCTACACCCTCGGCCCCCATTACATTTTTAAAACATTGACTACAAAGGTGCAGTTCTGGAAAGGCAAGTTTCTACAGCATTCTGTAACAGAGAAAGTAGTAAAATTCAAAGATTTTATAGTAAGATGGCTGGCTCACTTGGTAAAGGTACCTGCTGTCAAAGCCTGAGGACATGAATTCCATTCCTAGGATCCACATACAAGCCATGGTGCCATGGTGTATACACACACACACACACACACACACACACACACACACTCTTTATAAATCTCCACCAGTAAGTAGAAACTATTAGGAACATGCACATCAGGATTAAAGGAAGGATAGACAATAGTTCAAGATTTTCTGAAAATATCAAGAAACAGAAAATTATATGCATATAGATGTGTTTTTTTAAACCTTATAAAAAAATCTTCTGCACCTAGAGTCCCATACGGGAAATTATTTGTGACACGTAATAGTCATTATTGGTTATTAGAATTAAATAACCCCTCCTCACCACTTTCATGCTTCAGCAGTTCCTTTTACTTTTAATTTCAAATCCTGACACCTTAGGAAAGTAGTCTTTTTCCAGACAATTAATTAAAAGGAAGTAAGACTTTCCTACTAGGTCCTAAAAATAAAGCCCAAAACTGACCCAGACAAGATGAAGTCTAAAGCTTCCTTAGTTGCAAATGCTGGCCCTTTATTCTCCTGCAATTTAGTATCTCTTTTTGTTACCTCTTAACTCCAACAGTCTTGACATCTACAAGCCAACATTTCCCCATTCACCTCTCCAGTCTATTTCATGTATTTTATAATGTTGCTTGGGCTGTGGTTAACTCTGAACTCAGTGTGCAATTAGATTAGAAGGCGGGGGGGCGGGGGGGAGGAGCTGATATAATCTTCACCTTAAAAACATTTAAAATTATTATTTTATGTGTATGGGTATTGTCTGTATGGATGTCCGTGTACCACAAGCACGCCTGGTGCCAGGGAGACTAAAAGAGGGTGATGGATCTCCAGGAACTGGAGTTGTAGACCACCATGTGTGTGCTAGGAATCAAACCTGGGCCCTCTGGAAGAGCAAAACGTGCTCTTAACCTCCGAGCCATCTCTCCAGCCCCAGATCTTCACTTTCTGTTGGCTGTGTAGCATTACTTTTTGTGCTGTGGTAGGAATGAAGTACCTAATGTGAGATTTTCTGAGTTGATGCTTTCCTCCACTCATCATTTTCTTATTACTTATACAGAAAAGCTGAGGAGTCAGACATGAAACTACCTTCAAGCCAGCAGACATGTCTGAAGTATGGACTGATTAGGCAGGAAGGGGTCTTAGCATCTATCTAGAAAACATTTGATTATATTTTTAGTGCCTTTACAACTTCTTACACATAATTCAGATGGCTTAAAACTTATCTCTGAAAGTTCATAAAAAGTAAAAACTGCTTTGTAAGCCGGGCGGTGGTGGCGCACGCCTTTAATCCCAGCACTCGGGAGGCAGAGCCAGGCGGATCTCTGTGAGTTCGAGGCCAGCCTGGGCTACCAAGTGAGCTCCAGGAAAGGCGCAAAGCTACACAGAGAAACCCTGTCTCGAAAAACCAAAAAAAAAAAAAAAAAAACTGCTTTGTATACCTAAACTAATACTTCCATGATTTGGCAGGTGCTTTTTACAAACAGAAAAAAAAAAAAAA
>CABHPR010127799.1:0-15871 GCA_902168415.1 Peromyscus melanophrys
AATGTTCCTTCTGTTTCTATTGTGTGGAACAATTTGAGGAGTATTGGTATTAGCTCTTCTTTGAATTTCTGGTAGAATTCTATACTGAAACCATCTGGCCCTGGGCTTACTTGGTTTGGAGACTTTTAATGACTGTTTCTATTTCCTTAGGGGTTATAGGTCTATTTAAATTGTTTATTTGGTCTTGGTTTAATTTTGGTATGTGGTACCTAGCCAGAAAAATTGTCCATTTCTTTTAGATTTTCCAACTTTGTGGAGTACAGGATTTTGAAGTATGACCTAATGATTCTCTGGATTTCCTCAGCATCTGTTATTATATCCCTCTTTTCATTTCCGATTTTGTTAATTTGGATAGTTTCTCTGCCTTTTGGCTAGTTTGGATAAGGGTTTGTCTATCTTGTTGATTTTCTCAAAGAACCAACTCTTTGTTTCATTGATTCTTTTTATTGTTTTCTTTGTTTCTATTTTATTGATGTCAGCCCTGAGTCAGCTATTGTGAGAGTTCTCCAAATTCTTTATGTGGGCATTTAGTGCTATGAACTTTCCTCTTAGCACTGCTTTCATAGTGTCCCATAAGTTTGTTGTGCATTCATTTTCATTGAAATCTAAGAAGTCTTTAATTTCTTTATTTCTTCCTTGACCCAGTGGTAATTCAGTTGAGAGTTGTTCAGTTTCCATGAGTTTGTAGACTTTCTGTAGTTTGTGTTGTTGTTGAATTCTAACTTCAACCCATGGTGATCCAATAAGATATGGGGGCTATTCCAACTTTTTTGTAACTATTGAGATTTGCTTTGTGACTGAGTATGTGGTCAACTTTAGAGATGGTTCCATAAGGTGCTGAGAAGAAGGTATATTCTTTTGTGTTTCAGTGAAATGTTCTACAGATGTCTGTTAAATCCATTTGAGTCATAACATCTGTTAGTTCCCTTATTTCTCTGTTAAACTTTTGGTTGGCACACCTGTCCATTGGTGAGAGTGGGGTGTTAAAGTCTCACACTATTAATGTGTAGGGTTTGATATGTGGTTTAAACTTTAGTAATATTTCTTTTATAATTGTGTGTTTTCTTGTATTTGGGGCATAAATGTTCAGAATTGAGACTTCATCTTGATGGATTTTTACTGTGATGAATATGAAATGTTCTTCTCCATATCTTTTGCTTAATTTTAGTTTGAAGTCTATTTTGTTAGATAGTATGGTAGCTTCATCAGCTTGCTTCTTAGGTCCATTTGTTTGGAAAATAGTTTCCCAACTCTTTACTCTGAGGTAATGCCTGTCTTTGAAGTTGAGGTGTGTTTCTTGTATGCAGCAGCAGGATGGATCCTGTTTTCATATCCATTCTGTTAGCTTGTGTCTTTTCATAGGAGAATTGAGTCCATTGATATTAAGGGATATTAATGACCAGTGATTGTTAATTCCTGTTAGTTTTTGGTTTTGTTGTTGTTGTTGGTAGTGTGTGTGTGTGTGTGTGTGTGTGTGTGTGTGTGTCCCTTCTTTGGGTTTTGCTGGTGTGAGATTATCTATTGCCTGTGTTTTTGTGGGTACAGCTAACTTTCTTGGGTTAGAGTTTTCCTTCTAGTACTTTCTGTAGGGCTGGATTTGTAGATAGGTATTTTTTTTTTTTTTCGAGACAGAGTTTCTCTGTGTAGCTTTGTGCCTTTCCTGGAACTCACTTGGTAGTCCAGGCTGGCCTTGAACTCACAGAGATCTGCCTGGTTCTGCCTCCTGAGTGCTGAGATTAAAGGCATGCGCCACCACCGCCCGGTGTGGATAGGTATTGTTTAAACCTGGTTTTCTTATGGAATATCTTGTTTTCTCTGTCTATGGTAATTGAAAGTTTTGCTGGGTATGGTAGTCTGGGCTGGCATCCATGGTCTCTTAGTGTCTGCAAAATGTCTGTCTAGGAACTTCTGGCTTTTAGAGACTCCATTGAGAAGTTGAGTGTAATTCTGAAAGGTCTGGTTTTATATGTTACTTGGCCTTTTCCCATTGCAGTTATTAATATTCTTTCTTTATTCTGTATGTTTAATGTTTTCATTATTATGTGGCAAGGGGATTTTTTCTTGTTCAGTCTATTTGGTATTCTGTAAGCTTCTTGTACCTCCATAGCTATGTCCTTCTTTAGGTTGGGAAAGTTTTCTATGTTTTTGTTGAATATATTTTCTGTGCCTTTGAGCTGGAATTCTTCTCCTTCTATATCTATTATTCTTAGGTTTGATCTTTTCATGGTATCTCAGATTTCCTGGATGTTTTGTGGTAAGCACTTTTTTTTGGATTTAACATTTTCTTTGATCAATGAATCTATTGTATCTTTAATGCCTGAGATTCTCTCTTTCATCTCTTGTGTTCTGCTGGAGATGCTTGCATTTGTAGTTCTTGCTCGCTTACCCAGATTTTTCATTTCCAGAATTCCCTTGGTTTGGTTTTCTTTATTGCCTCTATTTCAATTTTCAAGTCTTGAACTGTTTCCTTCACCTATTTATTTGTTGTTTTTTTCTTGGCTTTCTTTAAGGGATTTATTTATTTCTTCCAGTATTTTGTTTGTCTTCTCCTTGATTTCTTTAAGGGAATTTTTTCCATTTCCTCTTTAAGGGCCTCTATTATCATAAAGTTATTTTTAAAATTGTTTTCTTCTGCTTCAACTGCATTGGTATGATTAGGTCTTGCTGCTGTAGGACCACTGGGATCTGGTGCTGCCATATTGTCCTTTATGTTATTGAATATATTCTTGCACTGGTGTTTAAACTCTGTTCTTCCAATTGATGTGGGTGGTAATTGTGCCTATATGGTCTGCTGATGTTGCTGGAGAGGACTGTCTGTGGGGAGGATGCTGCGGAAGGTCTGGGTGGGTGTCTGAGTGAGTATTGTGGGAATAGAGTCCAGTGGGTGTTGGTGGTGGTGGTGCATCAGTTCTCTCACCTGTGGCAGTGTGCTGGAAACTGCACCTGAGCAGTGGAATTCCACTAGAGTTGGGGTCAGGGCTCAGCTGCTTCCTGGGGCTGACATGGTAGGAGGAGGGGCATGGGATGTACCCTGGGGATTAGGGCCTAGAGATTGGAGCAGTTTAGCTGGGAGATCAGTCATTCACCTGTTTTTCCAACAGATGTAGGTGGTACTTGTTCCTAAAGGGGCTGCTGATGTTGTGGGGGATGGTTGGCCAGGGGGAGGATGATGAGGTTGGTGGATTTGGGTGGTGGAGTGGGTCTTGTGGGAACAGAGTCCAGTGGGTGGCAGTGGTGGTGGTGTGGCCTGCAGGTCTCAGATGTTAGATTTTGTAAAAGGTCTTTTCTATATCTATTGAGATAATCCTATGATTTCTTTCTTTCAGACAATTCATGCAATGGAATAAAATTTTTATTTACATATGTTGAGCCATCCCTGCATATGAAATGAAGCCAAATTAATCATGATGAGTATTTTTAAAATGTACTTTTGAAATTTATTTTGCAAGTATTTTATTGAGAATTTTTATGTCTATATTCATAAAGGGAACTGGCTTATAATTTTCTTTTTAAATTGTGTGTTTTTTCAGTTTAGAAATCAGGACAAAACCAACTTCATAAGAAGAATTTGGAAGTGCTCTATCCTTTTCTATTACTGGGTGACTAGAGGAGTGCTGGTGTTAGATCTTTGAAGATCTGTTAGTGTCTGTACATAATCTGTCTGGACATGAGATTTTTGTAGTCAGGAGATTTTTAATTAGTATTTTTGACCCCTTGCTGGTTATAGATCTGTTTAAATTATTTGTTTCACTTGGTTTAATTTTGGTAGATCATATACATTTAGAAAGATATCCATTTCTTTTTCCAGTTTCTTGGAATATGAAATTTTAAACTATGTCTTCATGATTTTTCTGGATTTCCTTATTATCTGTTATATCTTCCTTCTCATCTCTAATTTTATTAATTTGTGGCTTTTCTTTGTTTTGGTTAGTTTGGCAAAGGGTGTGTCAATCTTGTTTTTCTCTTCAAAGAACAAACTCTTATCCTCAGTGGTTCTTTCTATTTCATTGTGGTTTGTTTCTATTTCATTAATTTCTGTCCCAGTCTTTGTTACATCTCTCCATATACTGATTTGGGGTTTGGTTTATTCTTGTTTTTCAAATGATTTAAAGTGTATCATTGGGTTGTTTATTTGAGATCTCTCTGATTTTTTTTTAATTGTAGGAATTTAGTGCTAGAAATACCCTCTTAGGACTGTGTTCATTGTATTCCATAAGGTTTGGTATGTAGTGTTTCCATTTTCACTCGGTTCTAGGAGACACTTTATTTCATTTTTGATTTCTCCAATGACCCATGCATCATGCAGTAGTGTGCTGTTTAATCTTCATAAACTTATATGTTTTCTGTAACATATCTTACTATTGGCTTATAGTCTTATTCCACTGTGATCAGACAGAATACAAGAAATGATTTTTATTTTCCTATGTTTGTTAATATTTGCTTTGTGTCTTAATATGTGATCTATGTTAGAGAAAGCTTCATGAGATGCTAAGAAGAGAAGAAAAGGTTTTCGACTAAGATTTTTATTTGGCTTACTGATTTTCTCCAGCAATTCTATTTATTGAGTTCTATTTTCATATCTTGAGCTTTCTTCCTTACGCCATTCAGCTGTCTTTGTTCTTTTGGAGTACATTCATGTCCTTTTTGAGTTATTTGAATTCTTTGATAATTATTCTTTGGAAGTTTTGTAAGTGGCTCTCATTGGAGGCCATTATATTGGAGTTGATAATTTTTGGAGGAGACACGTTATCTTCTTTTTGTGGTGTTCGCATTTCTGCACCGTTTTGTTACACATTAAAAGTTAGGGTTTCTTGTTTTTTTTTTTTCTTGTTAAATCATCATTCTGTGTTCCATGGAGTTGTTTATAATGTTCAGGGTAAGATTAAGTCATAATATGGTTGAAAGGTCATTTGTCTGTGGGTCTGGTATTGAAGGCTATGGGCAATATCTTTAGTTTTCCTCTGAGAGTCAACTACTGTCCACAATATGAGTAGTAGGGAGTATTGGTGCAGATCATCAACAGCCTGTTTTGTAAGCTCACTTACCTGGATGCTGTACCCAAAGTCAGGACTGGCTCATTCCCCACTTCTGTGGTCTCTGATATGTGTTGTGAATCTCTACACCTGTACACCTTACATGTGTCAACTCTGGCCTGCTCTTTGCTTCTGAATTCTCTGTCATCATGTATTCTCACTACTATTTTCTGTATTTTGATTATAACCATCTTAGTGGGTATAGCATGACACCTTAATTTGCATTTGCCTAAAATCTCATTGAATTAAGTATCTTTTCATATACTCATTAAGTATTACTAAGAAATGTCTAATCAAGTCTCTTGCCAAATTTTAATTAAGTTGCTTTCATTTATGAAATCTGAGAACAGAATAATGTCAAGTATATGGCTTGCATATAACTTTCCCATTCTGTGTCTTTTGAAGCACCAAGTTTTAACTGTGATGGAATATGCTGTATATGGGTGTACATGAGTGTCTCTATTTGTGTATGAGTGTATGTGTTTACCTTTTGTTTCTTGCACTCTGGTGTCAGAGCTGAGGCACTATCACCAAACCAAGGTTATGAATATTTACTACCATGTTTTATTCTAAGACTTTTATGATGGTAGCTTTTACCCATACATATTTATTTAGATGTAGATGTATAAAATTCTTCCTGCAAATGACTTGATAGATTGTAACTCTTTTAAACAATATCTGCTATTATTTTTGGCTTCAATTTAAATGGTAAATTTTCCATATATGTTTAATAGTTTAAAATTGCATTTATATTCCATCTTCAGTAGACTTATTTTAAATACAATTATTTTATAGCATTTTCTATATTAGATCAAAAAGGCAAAGGAAGAGCTTGGGAGCCATTGTAAGGACTGGGGCTCCCAATATACACTCGGAAGAGGGTTATGGCATGATTTGACTTATATTCTAGAGGACTGCTTTGATTATAGGATGATATCAGAAGACTAGGTGTCAAGATATTTTGGGAGATTACTGGGGAAGTCCAGAAGCAAGATGGAAGCCACTAACTAATACAATAGCTGTGAGAGTGCTAGGAAGGTACAGGCAAAATGGCCCAATGATGCATGGACTGCAGGCTGTGACAGAGAAAGAGGAGCTGGGGGTTAGGTCCAGCAGACAGGAGTAAAATACCACCAACCCAAATGGCCAGATTGGAGCAAACATTTTTTATTGTGACAGCACAATATAGCTGGTCTGGCAGCCATCTCCCCTAACGTGGACATGGGGAAGATAAGGTTTTTAATCCTCAAGAGTAGGGGATTTCCAAATGGGGGACTTGGCAGGCAAATAAGTGGGGACCAGAGAAGCAGAGCATAAGCACAGCAAGTTGATCACAACAACCTCTCAAAGCAAAGGCATGGTAGCCATTTCCTGGAACAGGCAGTACAGAACCATTTGCAGTTAAGTTTACAGGTGGGGAACAGCCTAATCTTTGAGAAACAGAGATTTAATCATAAACAGGAATGAACATATTTTGCCTTTACTATAAGATGGCTTTCAAGCCCATGATGGCAGCAGGCTGGCTTATCATAGGCACAGGTCTCCTTTTACTTTTCAACTAACTGTGCATATATGATATTTGTATTTTATTGTTTTCTTAAAATCTAACATTTCTCTGTGATCTTATGGGGAGAGCAGGTTCATGTTACTTTGGCTAAGCATATTCTGGAACTAGAAGCCAATGAATTGGGTTCTAAAATGTTATCTTCTGTTTAAATATCTCCATAAAAATTTTTGTCACAGTCCTTGCTTAGAAGTGTGACACATTTGAGCTCTTTGAAGACAGTCAGGAGCTTTCTGCTGTCTGAGCCTCTGGAGGAGCTGCCAGGGATGTGCGCCTTGTTGTGGCTCACCACAGGGAGCAGGTGTGCTGACAGGGGATCTTCAATTTCCTCCAGTGGCTTCTGGCAAAGAAATAACTACCTGGATGTACAGGTGAGCGTTTCATCTCAGCAATTGCCACAATGTAGATAGAGGGCTTTTCCTTTTCTTTTGTTTTCGTCTAACAAAGGTGCAAAGTTCCAGCCTCTTAAAGCATCAGGATTCTCCTACCTGGGAACATGATTCTGTGCTGGTGGTGGAATTTCCGTTTTGTTGTGGTGTAATGTCTTGGTAAAGGTAGGATCAAGAGACGAAAACTAAGGCACCATCTTTACTAAAATTCTTTTGCAGTCTTTGTTTTGAAAACTAAAGAAAATTTGTACTTGCAATTTAGGGAAAGGCAGATATAATGATTGCTACTTCCTCAACACTCAGTTCCTTTGTATCTCAGAGAGCCATTTCCCCGAATGTTGTTTGCCCCAAATGTTAGCTGACTGAAACTGTAAACATGGTGGTGGGTAGCCAGCCATCCTCTGTCTACATAAAGGATGCAGTGACCATCCTGTCCATGTGAAGAATTCAGTAGATGCTGCTTCTGTAACTCATGATTTCCAGAGCGTGTTCTCCAGTATCCAACTTTTGCTTCCCTGTCATGCTGAAGTAGAAGGGAGCCAAGAAGGGCACGCTTGTCAGAGTGTTGCTAACTGCAAAAGAATGGTAAGTAATCTAGAGAAATATTAGCATCTTAAATCCCCTACCCTAGTTCTTCCCTAAATGTGGGCTTGGGCTTCTGCTTTTCTTTTTCCCAATAATGCCCCACTTTCTGCTCCTGTGGAACCACTTGGGTTGTGTCAATGCTGTTCAGCTTCCCTGCATTTTGGCCCATGGGAGGACCTTTCAGAGACTCCAAATAGCTGACTGTATCCAAGGCCAATTAAGTGAAAATTCTGGGGTAGAACCTGACATTTAAAATTTTTAAAACTTCCCAGGGGATTCTACAATCTGGTCAAGTTTGATAACCTCTGTACTCCATACCTCATTCTTCTGACTGCAGCCAGGTACACTTGACGAAATTCATGTTGCCAAGCTGTGTGTGCTTGTGGACTAGTTTCCGTCACATCTCTGTGAACTCCTCACAAGCACAGCCTGGCTGCGTGGAAGGAGAAGGGAAGCGCTATGCAAATATAGAACTCTCATTATTAGACTTCCAGCAGACTTTTGACGTGTATGGGTTTTATAAAGAGTGGAAGTTTCTCTATGTGTCACTTACTGCCAAGCTACACATTAATTATTGGAGCTGAATTCTGCATGCTAGCACAATGAAGGTTTAAAAAAAACACCTTATTTTCACAATGTCATTTTGGTTTTAAAACTTAATGATATGATTCCAGACCCTAAAATCAACTTTTGTGACTATTTTATTGGAGACCAATTAGTTTGAACCAAGTAATTATAACTTGATTTTGCTTAATTATCAGTGTTAGTGTCTGCCTCTCATCTTTGAAACAACTAGAAGCTTTGTTATTGAAACTACATTCTTCACATAGGCATATTAGTGTTTATAAAATTGAAAAGAAAAATATAGTTAGATGAAATGATAGAATTAAAGTCTTAGAGACCACTGAGAGCACAAATTTGCCAGAACTTATATGTTTTTAAATTAACTCTTGTGTATGATGTGTGTATATGAGTATGGGCAGGAATGTGCCATGGAGGTCAAAGTTGTTTTGGGTGTCAATTGCTCCCTTCATTTTGTTGAGACAGTTTTTCTCTCATTGTTTCTGCCTTGTTTCATACTCCAGGCTAGCTGGCTGAAGATCTTCAGAGCAATTCCTCTGTGTCAACCTCCCATTTTGATATAGGAGTGCTGGAGTTATACATGTGCACCATTGCATCTGACTTTTTACATGGGTCCAGGGATTAAACTCAGCTTATCAGTCTGTGCTTTATCTCTGCCATCATCTTTGAAGACATAAATTTGGGGTTTGGAAGACATCCTGAGTACTTGTTGTGAGTCTTAGAGTTTCTGTTGCTGTGATGAAATATCATGACCAAAGTAACTTGGGGAGGAAAGAGTTTATTTGGCTTATACTTCCATATTGCTGTTCATCATCAAAGGAAGTCAGGACAGGAATTCAAGCAGGGCAGGAACCTGGAGTCAGGAGCTGATGCAGAGGCCATGGAGGGGGGCTACTTACTGGCCCCTTTCCTATGACTTGCTTAGTTATAGAACCCAGAACCACCAGCTCAACGATGGTACCATCCACAACCAGCTGGACCCTCCCTCATCAATTACTAATGAAGAAAATACCTTGTAGGCTTGCCTACAGCCTGATCATTTGAAGGCATTCTCTTCATTGAGGTTCCCTGCTCTCAGATGACTTTAGCCTGTGTTAAGTTGTCCTGAAACTAGTCAACATACTGTGTGACCCCGAATAATTTATACTTTTCCATGTTGATTTTTTTGATATGCCCATCAGAGTTAATAGCATCCACTTACAATGATTACTGTGAAGATGAAATGAGATAATTAAATGAAAATACTTGCTATGCTGCAAAAAAGAACAATATGTGTCATGCAGATGATAAACCACATTAGTGGGGTGACTTTATTTTTCTGTAATTTTAGCAAATGTCACTGACTGAAGGACACTTGAGGGAAGGGGTTTTTATTTGTATTTTCATGCTCACTGTAGAGTGCAGATCTGGGACACAGAAGCAGTTTAGTTGATGTCATCTAGACAGTTTTGGCTGGCACAGCTCTGTGAAAACAAGGTAATGAGCTGGGGAACAGAGTTCCTGTGTATATGACCCCAGCTACTCTCCAGGGCTTAAAGATCTGCATTTCCCTCATTAACACGAGACTCTAACCTCTTCAGTTAACAGGTGCAGACACAAATTTATCCATATAGAAAGCTACCTTTTCCCTCTTAGGCTGTGAACATTCCTAATTTAAGAGCTAAATAGCCATTTGAGAAAAACAACAGTTTCTTATTAACAGAGGGTTCAGCCGTTAATGTGTCTCATCACCCCAAAGCCTAAATTGCTCCTTTATAATAAAACAGTACTTGGACCTTGCATTACTAATCTTTTTTTTTTGGGGGGGGGGTTATGTGAGAAAAATGAACAGCCGAAATGAACAGAGCAACTGATTATTTTGAAGACTCTCATGTTTCTCTAGCTTCTGGGGACTATTCAGGAACTAAATGATGCTAGGTCATGATCACTTTGTGTATTTATTCCAGGTTTGATACTTGAAGGCAAAAATGGGGACAGGTAGGAGATCAAGATGACTCAGGCATGCTTGGGTGTGTGTGAGGATGGAAGGGGTAGGTTCACAGGCCAATTTATTAGATGGGGAATAAGGACTCTTGTTTCTAATGTATCAATAGTCTTTTTATCAAATTACTAACAAGAAATTTCAGGAAGAAATAGTCAGCCCAAAGAAAGAGAATTGAGGGGATGTAAGTTTAGATTAAGAACAGTTTTTAGGTTCTTGGAGGGAATGGGAGTCTGCTTGCTTTTCCTAGTTTGGGCCTGTTATTGACTTAATTGTATCCTCACTTGACATTTTGAAGCCCCAACCTCAAATATAGAGGTGCTTAGAAATGGGTCTTTAAGGAAGTAATTATAGTTAAATGATGTAGAGGGGGTAAAATCTGAACTGATAAGGGACCAGAGTATTTATAAGAAGAGACCAGATATTTCTTTCTCACACATATGTGTGAGGACACATCCTGAAAGCTCTATCTGAAAGCTGAGGGGAGAGGCCTTACCCTAAACCAGCCATTAGGACATCATGATCTCAGGCAGTTTCAAGAACTAAAAGAAAATAATTTTCTATTGTTTATGTTGTGCCATCCAGTCTGTGGTAGTTTTTTTGTGGGGGAAGGTGGGCAGCCCTAGAAACTATGGTTTGTGACTGAATCTTAGAGGGAAAAAAAGGTTTACTGTAAAAGAAAAGATCTCTTTATCACTGTGGTCAAATACCTGAGGGCAATCAACCTGGAGAAGATTAACTGTGGGTCAAAGTTGCAGTGTCAGGGATTTCAGAGGTAGTCCTATGCTGTTGGCTGTGTTGTTTTGGACCCTTAGTGGTAAAGCCCAACACAGTGGAACATACGGGTGAGAAAGTTTTTGCACCTTATGGCTCTGCAGGTTGCAGAGCTGTGGTCCAAAGCTACACCGTAAGGAAATACCCCAAGGGCTCAACTTCCTTCTACTAGGCCCTGCTCCCTAAAGAGTTCTCCATCTTCCAATAGCTTCACAGGCTGGTGACCTTTAAAACATGGGGAACATCTGGGCGTTGGCACAGCCAGACTGGCAAAGGTCTCTAATGAATGCTAACAGAGAATAGAGTTTTAAAAACTGGTTGTCAAAATTGCTCTTTCTAGTGAGAGCGGTGTTGAGACCGAGGAAGGTCAAGTGGCTGCAGTGAGCAGAAGGTGGTGGTGGGTGTTGGTGGTTGGTGAATGATGGGTGGGTTGGAAAGCAGCAGGAGGTCTCATGGCTTCCTGTTTTGGTGCCACGAAACAGTTGAGCTGAGCAGGGCTCATCTGCAGTTGCAACTTGGACATAATTAGGATCAGCAGAACAGCCAATGGCAGAGGATGCCTTGCTTATCACTGTCAGGGATACAAAACCTGATCCAAAGGAAAGGAGAGCATGAGCAACTGAAGTTTCTTTTCTCTTACCTGTGAGATACCTCCTAGAAACTCCCCTAGTCTCTAGAACAGCAGAAACTTAGAAATGACCTAGGAGCCCTGTAAAGGTCATGTGAGTTTGTTTCATTAAAGCTAGTGAAACAAGCTGACAGTATATAGGTAACAGAAATATTAACATTCATGATGTAGAGATCGGGTTCTGCAGAAACTTACCCGTCACTGCAATGTCAGGCAGTGGGCTGTTCTCAGAGGTCTACCTCATTTTCTGTATTACAGCTCTGTAAACACACAGAATTGCTTCTAGTTTTCAAATGAGGAAAATGGTCCTGGGAGATGTGGAATTTTTCCAGGACCATATAGCTAGTGTACCTGGAAGTCAGAGCATATTTACTCCAAAGTATACATTCAACTCATTGCTATTTTACCTGTTAACAATTGTGGGCCCTTTTCCTATATTGTGTATTGATGCGAACATATAAATAACTGTTACAGGCAGTACCAAAATACCATAATTTTGAGGCCTTGTTCTCCTAAACTGTAAATTTGTCTAATGGTAGCACTATTGGCCAAGTTTATAAGCATATTACTGTTCCTTATTTGCTGGATAATTGAGAGTCCATTGTGTACCAGACATTTAAGATACTGTGACAAAATATGATAGACATGAACCTCCCTCATATATTTGAGAAATATTAAGCAAATTATCACATCAATAAAGTATAAAATTATACGTGGTGATGATTACTCCAAAGAAAGTTTAGAGGGCATGAAAGAGTGACATTCACGATATTTAGCTGTGTAGGAAGACAAGTATTGACCAAAACCACAACTGTTGGCTGGGATCACTTGGGGGTACATGATGCTTTAAAACAGGCACATTGAAGAACAGATGAGAAAGCTCAAGAAGGAATCAGGTCAGGTTTCTGTTAGAACAGCACAAAAGTCAGTGTCTTAGTCCACTCTGTTTACTACAGTATAATTACCTGAGCTGGTGTAATGTACAGAGAAAAGATGGGCCGAAGACATAGCTCAATCAGTAATGTGCTTGCCATGTAACCACGAGGACCCGAATTTGACCCCCAGATCCTATGCAAAAAAAAAAAAAAATGGTAGAGGTAGAGGCAGAGGCAGAGGTAGAGGCAGAGGCAGAGGCAGAGAGAGGGAGAGGCAGAGGCAGAGGCAGAGACAGAGGAAGAGGCAGAGGAAGAGGCAAAGGAGGCAGAGGAAGAGGAAGAGGCAGAGGAGGGGCAGAGGCAGATAGGTAAGTCCTTGGAGCTGGCCGGCAAGCTAGCCCAGCTAATTCTGTGAACTTCAGGCAGGTCAATGAAAGACTCTGTCTCAGAAAACAAGGTAGATGGCTCCTGAGATTGAACTCTGACCTCCACATACTCACCCATGCACTGTATGTACATGCGTGTATGTACAGACACCAACGAAATAGGTTCCTCTAGTTCACAGTTTTTAAGACTGGAAATTCACAATTGGCTGGTCCTAACAGCTGAATCTCTGCAGCAGATGTGTTGGTTGGTGGTATTGACAGTAACACATGCCATAGGGAGTGTGTGCAGGGTAACGGGGAAGGAGAGAGCAACTCAGAGGTCCAGACTGTTCTTCCATTGCAACTCACTCTGTTGGGAATTAAACAAGGTCTCAAGATAATTCTGTTAATACCTTTTTGAGGGCAAATTAATGACCTAACCACCTCCGAGGAGGTTCCACCTCTTAAGTTGCCCGATATGAGTGCTGAGAAGTGAACTCGGGTTATCTGTAAGAGCAGTATGTGCTTTTCAATTACTGAGCCATTTCTCTAGCCCCAGAAACCATCATTTTAAATAATAAAGTACTAGATCAGCAGTTCTTCACCTTCCTAGTGCTGTGACCCTTTAATACAATTTCTCATGTTATGGTGACCTCAACCATAGAAATATTTTTGTTGTACTTCATATTTGTAATTTTGCTACTGTTATGAATTATAATGTAAATATCTGTCTTAGGTGACCCCTGTGAAAGGGTCATTTGACCCCCAAAGAAGTGACAACCCACTTGTTGAGAACTGCTGTTCTAGATACTTGAACTGAGGCAGGAAGAGCCTGCGGTACTGTCTTATTCTTTTTTTCTTCCTGTGTCTTAAATGTAGAATATTTTGTTTCAGTATTGGAGACAACACTTGCTGTCATCCTAAGGGAATAAAATATATATTTTCTGAGTGCGATATGTATGCATTTCATTTATTTCACATTGAGTGTCATAGTTTAGGAAATAATTTTTAGGAATGGTTAGAAAATGGTCCCAGGGATAGATATACAAGAACATGTCTAAATAAACCTCAGGGTAATTTTGCAAGCATTTTACTGAACAAGATGCATTTTTATTCTCTCATATAAAAGGCTACATGGAAAAATAAAGTTTTAATGTTCAAAGGAAAAGAAAATTTGCTTGATCTATCAGCACACTTTTTGCAAGAGGAAGAAAATTGTGGCTATTCCAGAATAGTGGTCCAGACATGAGAGAATGAATGGAGGTATGGTATGTTCAGTGTTCTCAAAGTTTGTAGAAGGACAGCAGCAAAAGTTCAAGCTGTGAAAAAGATATCAGGGAGAGATAATGAGGAATAAGTAGGGGAGGAAGATGACAGTGACATCTATATATCTTGCTGAGAGGTTTAGACTTAGGGAGATGTTGATATGTAACCATGACTACAAGGCAGAGGTATGGCATAACTGGACTGTATCATAAAAAGACGTGCTTGCAGCTTGGGAGATTGTGGTTTACAGAGGCAGCCTAGCAGGGAGACCAGCAAAGATGTGGCAAAGGCAAGGAGGGATGACAAGAGCATCAACAAAGCATGGGCCATGAGGGACACACAGGAACTTAAGGTTTGATGCCAAAACAATAGACACAGAAGAGGAAGAGACATTGTGACTTCAAGGTTTTCCCCACCATTGACCCAAGGACCAGAGACTCTAGTCATATATAGTACATATTGATCCTTGAGGCTTTTTGCATTCTTCCTAGGATACAGCTTCCTCTTGTGAGGAACTTTATTAGCTCATGATGCTTCTTGTGTTGTTCTAGCAGCATGTGACTTTACTTATCTCTTAGTATGTATGAATACCACAGATATTTTGATTTAAAAGAGTACTGATATACTGCTGTGAGACCTGGTGGCCAATGCTGTTTTCAAGATGGGTGAGATGTTCCTAATTGCTAAAATTTTATAACCCAATAGAGAGGCAGAAATAAAATCTTCATACTTAAAAACCAACTCCTTAAGCATATTTGTTGAACAAAGTAATGGATTTAAGGAAGACAATTTTAGACCCTCTCCTAAAATTGATTTTAAATGAGAATGGTCTTTCCATGTAGTGCAGACTGATTTTAAACTCTTGTCTTAGCCTCCTGAATGCAGCAATTATGAAACACACACACACATACACACACATACACACACACATGCACACACGTATGTATATGCATGTATGTATTCATACACACACATTTCTAAATATATAACTACAACCTACTCAGTCTGCATGTTACATGTTTGCATATATATATATATATATATATATATATATATATATATATATATATATATATAATTTAGAGATGGTCATTTGCTATTAGATAACAGATAAGGAGGCTTTCCTGAGGAGAAGACAGCTTCTTCCACTATCCACATCTCTTAGTTACTTGTAGTGCATGGTCTAAGGTTGAGGTCCCATTAGATTTCCCCCACCATATTAATATGTCTATTGATGTTGTCCTTGTTGCCTAGATCTTACAGTTTTTGACCTGCTGTCCTATATTGCTGTTTTAAGATTTCTCTAAGCCATCTTTGTAGTTATTTCAACACAATATTTTCAAGTTCATCTGTGTCTTTACTAGTACCTGTTTGAAGACATTTATTTAGAAAAAAATCTATTTCTCACAGATAAGTTATTAATGTGCTTCTAGAGGGTACTTAAAATGCATTCCACTGCTCTCATATATATATTGTTTTCTCTTATTTTGTGAGTTTACCCAGAGAAGAAAGGTTGAATTAGCAGTGCCTACAGTTTCTATATACAACCTAATTAGGATGCTAAGATAATTATGATACATTCCTACTCTGCAAACAATTAAAACTCCATTTCAGGAGTTCGTTCTCTAAAGAGCATGCCCAGATTGGTTATATAGGAAGGATGAGTTAGATAAGGCATCTAACCTCTTTCATAACAGGTATTCACTTTTTTCTGATGTGTCACATGGAGTGTCTGTAGCAATGGAAACTATCAGCATGTCAACCTGAAGAATAGATTCAAAGAAATTATATATATATATATATATATATATATATATATATATATATAT